>JAQIXI010000462.1:0-23343 GCA_034700165.1 Galumnidae sp. Gr-Ori-00277
GTTCTCTTTTGGATTTGAAGCGAATATATTCTCTACTCTTCTATTGAGAACATTAACCCTTTATTCAGAAGAATAGATTACATTTGAATCATCAAAATTATGGTAATTATTGGTAACAAACGTGTGCTCTGTTTGAGACGTGTGTCACTCGTCTCACATTTCAATAAACAACCGAAAAGTGAATATATTCTGAATTTTAATTTCTGAAAAGTTATTGACTCCTGAGTTGCTATAATTCTGTCCCCACTTAATGGTCTGTTGACTTGAATGTATGTGAGTTAACTCAAATCGCTGTATAAAAAAGTTTAAATTCAATACAAATGATAAATATTTTGCCATAACTTTCCAAATGTGTATAAATCACTGTCACATTCAAAGTATCAGAGGTCACACCATTTTTAAATTAATGATAAAATAGTGCAATAGTTCAATTGTGCAAGGTCATTACTGTCCCTCACATTTGCTCTTAAACATTTAAAGTGCAAAAATAACACTACTTTTAACTTAAGATCGCCCCTAAGATAAGTCTGGGGTTAACTAGTGTGTCAACAAAGGTATCATGGTCAAACAATAGTCAAACAATCGCCAAAACAAATTATTAGCTCTAATCGATGGTAAAGACACTGTCAAAGGGCTGTAATAATACATTAATTGGTGTTTACAGATAAATAAAAGGCGTTTTACGATTAGATATCAATTGGTTTAAACATAAAATAGCGCTCAAACTCTCATTAAACAACATTTTTAAAAATTTAAATCTAGAATTTTATTCGGGATCTGTTTTTCAATGTTTTATAATTAAAGGATCAGTCGATGCAGTATTCGATCAACAATTTAGTCAAATCATTAGTTGGATTTCGCTCGCAGTCATTGTGTCGCCAGTTTTGAATCACTAACTGCGGGACTACTTCTCTGTCACTTATATTTCAGTTTTAGAATCACTTAATATTTGTATATATTATCACAAAATTAAGATTTTTTTAGTGATTCAACTCTTTTGTAAGTTTAACTAAATTATACAACAAATGGTTTTCATCTAAACCTTCCAATTGATGGGAAATTAGTGATAAAAGTGACTGCAATCCAATCAATTGGACATTAAATGCAAAGTTGAGATAAGGGTTCATAATTTAGGCGTCAAAAATGATTACACACACATTCTTACCAAACATTAACATCGGAGTCACGGACTATAATGAAGTAAAGGTAGAAAGAAATGATTCTTAAGTCGCCCCTCACCACAAAATGATATTGATAAATTTTCTGACTTTCCATTGATATATTTGTGGCGAACGTCGTCTTAAGAATAGACAAATGAAGGGAAGATAGAAAAAGAGAAATAAATATAAATGATTTGCTCTACATTTCAATACATAATTCATAATATGTTTCGCTTCTTATCGATAAAATCTCTTCATTTCTGACTATATTTTATTCACCAAAAAATAGTGAAAATAAATTATGAAAAACTTTTTTCCCGTTTAAGTGATAATATATTTAACGTTAAAATTAAAGAAAAGAAATATCAAATACAAGACAACCAATAAATCTAATCTAAATTAAATCGACAAAAACCAAAAGAATGGCTAAATTGTCGACTCATACCAAACATTGAATATTAACAGAAGTGAATGCAATCATAAATCATTTGTCTTAAGACATGAATTTATGTGTTTTCAAAATAAACTCATTTTTATTATAAATGGTTTAAAAGTTTAAATTTGGGATCAAATGTGAGATTCAATCGACTGTTAGTTTTAGAGTAAATTAAAAAGTTTTGTCATTTAACTGATACTCAATATTGAGAACAAACAGAGAAATCAATGAAAAGAAAATTTGAGCGCCAAATCTGGTTAAGTGTTGAGACATTGAGAGACAGATGCACTTTCTTTAGAAGTTCTTACAGAGTGAGACCGGAATAGCTTTTGATCACAACTGAGGGAACAATGGCTTTAAAGGTTAGCAAAGTTGAGCACAAGGAAAGACAAGGCAGTAGCACATGCAGTACAGCCAGTACATACAACACATGGGGCATTGAGGCACCAGATCGGATCGAACACTGGGCCTACACCGAGCCTTTATTTTTCTTTTCTGGTTTGTCACCTGTCCGTCCGTTTCTTTCTTTTGGCAAACAATTAGTGTTAGAGTACGCGCGCACACGAATTCGCTTTTGCTCTGAACATGTTGATTTTAAGTTCTGCAATCACATGTGAACCAGGATGTGGAGCATCGGTGTATATGAGTCTAACTCATGCACCGGCAAATGTAGCGCAGGTTACCTACAAAACCAATAAATGCATGTATTTTGTATACTCTCCTACAAAATAAATAGAGACTTCCATTCATTTATTTTAAATCTTTTTCATATTTTTGGTTAATCGCAGAACTATTGCAACGCAAGTGTACGACAAGTGTTGCATATCTTTTATATGCATATCCTGTGTTCAATACCTAATCGTTAAAATTGAGGTAATCTTTAGGCAAAATAAAATTTTAGAGTATATTTAACGTCAAAAATTCCAAAAGAGTTGTCTCTATAGTTGTTTAGCTCTTATCTAATCAAAGGATTTTTGGATTTTCACATTTCATAGCTTTCAATGCATTTAACGAAAAAGTCACACAAAAGTAGTCCTTATTTTATTAATAGATAAAACCTGTGACTACTTTTCGATTCGATCGTCAATTTATTCTAATTCCGATTTTATGATTTCCCGAGTAGTTGTGCTCAGAATATAGCCTTTCTTGTGGTTACCATAGAATACCACTCCAACTACAACTGTATATTACTGTCTGAATAGAGAATTTGTTGAACCATTTGGAAACTGCATAAGAGTGAAGACAACTAAAAAAAACTAAAATTAAAAAAAAAGTTATTTTATGAAAGTTTGTTTGATTTATGGACAATATTTGAGTTCACTGACTCTCATGAATACATTAGAGAACAGCTGTAAATATGCTTTCAGTTTATTTTATTGTTTTGTTTTTGACTTAATGTGAAGTACTTTCGATATAAACAGAACAGAGATTACATTCTCTAAAAAACATTCAATTAATAATCAAATGCTTCTCAGAAAGAATTCACGAATAGTTCAAAGAAAAGTCAATGTTTTCAATTCAAATCTCATTACAATTCTCAGAGTAAAGAGTTTAAAAAGTTAGCTAGGCACAACTATAATTAAACTAATAAATGAACATTGAATGTATGGCCTCGAAGTTTCGTTATTCAATCAAATAAAATGAGGAAAATTATAATAATATAAAATGTTTTTATTAGAGATAATCAGTGAAAGAAAATATAAGAATTGAATAATGAAATCATTTTATTAAATGACTGTAAGTCTCGATTAGAAAATAAATTGAATCCTATTTTAAATGCAATAAAAAAAGTTCGGATCATTTATTTTAAAGTCATTAAGTAATTGAATCCAATTCTTTATATCATTAAGTCTTTCATCGAAATTATTCTCAAATATTTTGAGACAATTTGTTTGTCTGACAATTCAAATGAAAGTCAGACTCAAAAACTCTGAGATTTTCCTCCCGAGACGTCTTGAAGGTCGACATTTGCTAGATTACTATCAGCACTGCATTAGATATTGAGAGGTCTACTCGACTAAAGTTCTTAACATTTTGTTGGAAATCCTAACAATTATGAGACTTTTCTTAATTTAAAAGAGATGTTCACTTATCACAACTTCTGATTCAAAATTAAAATTTTATTTACATTATTTGTGACTCGAATTTAAGGCCAAAATTCTAAATATTTTATAATCTTATGAATGAATCAAAGGAAAGAGTCCTTTCAGACGGGTTTCCGCTCTTTATTTTTCATTATTTAAAGATAAGTCTTAAGTTCTACTCAAATCTTTGGATATTTTGTTGTAATGGTTTGCCTATCGCTCATCCCTTGAGATACAACACTTTAGTAGCAGTGACTTTACCGCCTAAACTAACCAATTGACTCAATTCAAGTGATGAAATATAGAGTGACTCAAATGACTCAATATTTGCAGAACAAATAAGAGTCGATAAGTCTTAAATGCTTAACCCTATGAAAATTTGATGTCTACCTGTGCTCATAACTATTTAATCATAATTAATATTATTTAAATGACTCATAGATGTGAGTCAGTTGTGACTCATTTAGCGATTTTTAATTTGAATTTTATTTAGAATTGAAGGCTTTAAAAGAGTTGTATTTTATTAACGACTGATTAAATCAATTTTATCGATAATTAGCCACAAATTTTGATTATTATTTCATCAGAGGGTTAACACAATTATTATTAAAATTATAATTTGTTTGTATAAATATTCAATTAAATTATTGAAGCCATTTATCAAAATTTATTGGAAGCAAATATTTTATGCTCTCATAATATTAAGAGTATTATTATTATTATTACATGAGTTAAGAGTTAAAATTTTAATGGAATAGTTTGTTGTGTCGACAAATACCGGATCCATAAATAAAGAGAAGAGTCATATCTTAATATCTTAAAACGAAATCTTAAGCAATACTTTTGTGATTAATTGTAAGAAAATCTCAAATATTATCATTTATTTAAGACTTATGTTATGATAATATTTTCCGAAGACTAGAACATAGATTTAGTAATGGTTTGATTGTGAAGTCAAGTGAATTGTCCTTGGACTATTCTTCATCAGTAAAAGGTTTTGTCTAATACATCAGTTTTCGGATAAATAAGTGTTCAAACGCTCAAAATTAATGTGTTTTGAGTGCATTTCAATCAAAATTATTAAAGTTATCATAAAATACAATGAATTCAATTGATTTCATTTGAAGAGTCATTAGATATGCAGAGGATATGCGCAGCGCAAGACTTTTCCAATAATTTATGTCTTGATGTAAGTCTGCATAAGTCATACCACAGAAGAAATTGTGATAATTCTAAACATGATTTGTATTTTAGATATTTTACTCAAATTATTTATAAGAAGTGACAAATAATATCTTATATTTGCAGTCAGTTTCAGATAAAACACACTTTTGGAGGGATTGTTGTGGAAGAGAACAAAACAAAATAAATCATTTCATTGCATTTCACTCTTTATTTGTTAAAAACTCATAACCGACTCTTTTTTCAACACTTTCGTAGTTTAAGACAAAGAATGTGTCAGATATTTGCGATAATATAATATTTTTGATGTTATTATCGTTTGATTCGTGCGATTTGTTTACTTTTTTGCTACAAAAGTAGTGGTTTGTTATAAGTGGCTGTCATTTATAAATTACAGTCAAATAAATTCCTAATTTATTAATGATCTTTAAATCTCAGTTGTATTTAACTTATTAAACTTGTTCATATAGTCATATTATCAAATAAAATATAAGTTCCCGGGACAATTGTAAAGATATATTGGAGTACGTAAGCTAGGTGCTTCAATAATAATATTGTCAATTGTTTTGTAATAATGATTGCAAAAGAGTTGACGAGTCATTTGAATTATACTTTGAAAAGGAGAGGGAATGACACAAAACTAATGATTAGAAGTAAATGTTTGTCGGCTTTTAATCAATAGTAGGACTGGTTTTTAACGAGAGTTTCCCTATTTGTTCAGCTGACGACTGACCCAATCCGTGGCAATAAATTTTTCTCTATTTCGACGAATACTTTTTTGCAGTAAATCAGAGACATGACTGGACCGACGTTTTTAGCTAACTTTCTATTGATCTCCAGCTGACACTCTTATAGATTAACCAATACTTTAGGACTTCTTTGAGTGAGTGATGATCTGTTAAAGTCGAGAGTTTTGTGTTTCACTCAAAAACGTTTTTCATTAAATGTTAAAAACAGTTTTGCAAAACTTTGAAACTTAGTTTCTGACGAAACAGCATAAGGAAAGGTCTGTCGTTAGCAAACACGCGATTCAACGTTAATCACTATTTTCCCGTTCAATGAATTCATTTGAAAAACATATGGATTGCAAACAAAACCCAGACTTAATTATTATTCATTCAATTATTTATTATCCCGTCTTTAATCTATTAATTGATGTCTAATAATATGAATCCATTATTAAATGTAAAACAATTAGTAGTTATTCACTGATCATTAGTCGACCAAAATTTTCATTAAAAAGAGTTCCATTAATTTTATTTGTGGACAAAATTACTTCTGAATGACTCTAACTATTATATGGACTGAATAAAGTTTCAGAGCTATTAGTTGCCAGACTATTAGCAAATGATGAATAATCTAGTCAATTTCTCATAAAAGTTCAAAGTTATGGCCAAAACCGGCTCTTCGTTGGCGTCAGGTCTCGAGAGTAAAGCATAAAAATCGGTTATTTCTATCGATTTAAATTCAGCACAAAATGAGACACAATTAAACAAATTTGGAGAAACAGTCCAATGATTAGACTCTAATCATTGATTCATAATTCAATCGAAAATCACGAAAATATTCTCTAATTTTTGTGGAGAAAAAACCGAAAACGCCCAACAAATTTGACCTGCATATATCCTACCTGCAAATTCTAAAACTATTGCCTCGAGCATTCTATAATTCACACCTTATGTTTTGTCAAATTCTGATCAAATTAGAAATATGTAAAACTTTAGGGAATGGCCTTCAATGGCTTCAATGCCTTCAATTCGTTTTATAATAAAGTTTTGAATATTTATTAAGTTTTTAAAACATAGACTTCGATATGTATTCAAAACGACTTTTGTTTTGTTTGTCTCTAAAAATCTTGTTTTGATTTTATCGAAACTAAAAAGAATAACTAAAAACTTTGAAAAATAAAACTGCCTTAACAAGGCTTCAATGCAAATAAAAAATCACCACATTGAATAGTATTAACTAGTTCACCAATTGAGTTTCTTGAATATCCTTGATTATAATATTTTTAAAATTAATTCAAAAGTAATGAATAAAATATGATTTAAAAGTAAAATATAACTCAAATGATGGAAACTTTAAGGAAACTTATTTTGATGAATTAAAAATACCTAGTTTACATTTTTAATAAAAATTTTAATTCATGAAAGTTTTAAAATCATATTAACAAAAAAAAACTTATTTCAAATCAAAATTTTCTTCAAATGATAAAATATAAATTGAAATAACCTAGCTTATTTTAGCTATAAACTTCTTCACTTTTTGAATAGTTGTTTATTTGTCATTAATATTTGGTTTAATTTAATTATATGTCTCTAATAAATAATATATTAATTTCAGAGAAATGAAAGGTTTCTATAAATCTCGTCAGACGAGAGGCAGACGAGAGTCACAACAGACACGAACTCTAATTCTTTCATTACTTCTGGTTTTGATTCATCATTAAAAAGACAAACTATTTATTTCATTAAATGTAATAAAAAAATAGTTGACTATAATATTAAACAAAATTATTTCAAAACTTTGATTCGAATATCATATCATTGAATAAATTTATAGAAACGGTTATCATTTGTCGGCTTTAATTAGTTTTGAAACTTCTCTTTTGAAATATAGTTTATAAAACATTTTTATACAATAATTGTGTTCACTATTTATTGCGTTCAAAACATTTATTCCTCTGAAGTTTACCGAATAGTTTTGTAGGCGTTATGTATTAACACGTCTAACGGCCACATAATAATAGGCTTTTCTTCTGAAGCCTTACAATAATTTTTAGGTAAAGTCTTACCGAAACACTTACAGCCAACACGTTTTGTTATCTTTACCCCTGAAAACCACTGGAAATGATTTTTTGTATCGTTTTTGTTTTCATACGATTTTATTTTTTTTATTACTGAAATCAGAATTCGTTTCGATATCTTTTAATTGTTTTAGTGTTCATTAAAGGGTTGGAAAAAGGAATCAAAGCATTCCATTCGTGAAAATTAAAGTTTGAGTCCTTCACGAAAAGAGCCTGACTTCAACTTCAACTTCAACTTCTATTCTTTTGAAGGAATAAAATCAGAATTCAAGCAATAAAAGTGTGGCCGACATTCAAAAAAGGAAATTATAATACGAATCCGTGACATACACTCCAATACAAAACCATTGATTATTATTGGAACAGTTCTGAAAAGTTCTAAAAAGCTTTTGGTATAAAAACTTGAATAATGTGGATGTGCTCTGAAGTGTTCCACTATCTTATTAACACCTGATGGGCGTCTTCAGTGCTTAGGCTCTATTGAAGGGCCCAACACCTCATATAACCATTTTTTCAGTATATTATGAATGCCTTTTTGATGAACACCTGTTCCGATTTGAGCTATCATTCACTACATTCACTACATTTTCTCATTTTGAAGCCATAGTTCAAAATTGAGAGTTGATTTAAAAACTAAACTTAAAAAATGTCAAATAGTTTATCATAAAATGAAATTCTATTTATATGAAAATTTAACGACTGATTCGACTTCAGATTCGACTTCAAATTCTAAGCGTTTGACTCTTAAACTTCTTTAAGAAATTTCTGTAATTTTGTCTAACGATTAGCTCTGATTTTAAAACCAAATTTCATTTGAGATATAAACTTAAAAAAACTTTTTTGTGTGCAATACATTTACAATTAATTATCGATTGCTTAGCCCTGAGCCAAACCGACTCATATTTAACAAAACATTTTTATTTAATGTGTGTTTATCCGTAGGCCTCACACGAAGCTCTCAATTTCTGGTCTACACTAAAGTTATTTTATCATTGAATCCGAACTCTCTCTCTTTCTTACTCGCATTGATTTTTGAAGTAAACCTCCCCGTAAGGATAGGCGGCCGGACTCCTCTCCCTTAAGTCCTTTTCGAGTCATGAATGTCTGCTCGAACTCTAATCTTTGTAATCATAGTTCAAACCAAATACTAACTATCGAATTCTCTCTCTCTCTCTCTCTCTCTCTCTCTCTCTCTCTCTCTCTCTCTCTCTCTCCCCAATCAAATAAATTCGATTGAGTCTAAAATTTTGATCAGATCTTAATTGAAAAGCAGTGATTCTCTTATCGTTCATTAAAATAAATTGACTCATCACTCACTCATTCATATTCTCATTCAAAAAAAATTGGGTCCGACTTTTGAAATACTAGACATTCATTTATCTTATTCTAAGTTTAGGACATATATTGCGTTAAACAAAAATATCGATACGTTTTGAAAGACGAGTGGAACGAATCCATGAAATACCCAAATCTATTAGTTTATTATCTGCGTTCCGCCCATCCATTGATTCGTATAGGGATGTCCGATGTGAGACTCGTAGAAT
The DNA here is from genome assembly GCA_034700165.1 of Galumnidae sp. Gr-Ori-00277. Lineage (NCBI taxonomy): Eukaryota > Metazoa > Arthropoda > Arachnida > Sarcoptiformes > Galumnidae > Galumnidae sp. Gr-Ori-00277. Next base: position 9,213 of record JAQIXI010000462.1, read on the forward strand.
GGACCCCTCAGGTGGATAGGATAGAATATATCAGGAATTGTAGGGATATGTAAGGACAGGTGGATCACTATTCGCATAATGAACCGAAACTCCATTAATTGAATATTTCCTTTCCATCGATTTATTGTAAGAAATTCTTTCTTCTATTGAAAAGTAGATCCAATACTTTCTATTCGTAGGAATTCTGTTATTGAAATGACTTTCAATTCAATTGTTTTCGTTTAAACCTTTTTTTTAAGTAAAAATAACTAAAGAATTCAATCAATAGTTTGTTTTAAAAAAGAATTTTAAATAATAAAAATAAGTTTGACTCGACTTTTATCCGATTAAAACCAGTTCTACTGCTTTTGCCTAAAATATTTTGCCTAAACTTTTAAAATTTTATCCGAATATAATTTTTGAACAAAAATAATATCTCAAACATATTATAAATAATTTTTTTTTTGTTTCGCTTAAATACAATTTTCTCATTTATTTTGATCTATAATACAATGCAATAGAAAGAGTCATTTATTTTTTTAATAAAAAGAAATAATTAGTCATTTTAATGATACATTTAAATAGAAATGTGTCAGGTATTTGCCTCAACTCATTTTATGATAAATTAGAAATTTATTTATAGACAAATTACTACAATTAATTGATATTTAGATCAAAATTTTCAAAATAACTCATATTTTTTTCGTCGATTAAAATAAATATAAGATTACAAACTTTTCCGGAGTAATTCAATAATGTTATGTTTCGGGTAATTAGTTTGAAGTTTATTAGACTTTGTAGTCAATTATAAACAGAAGTCATATATAAATAAGTTATTTGTTTTCAAGTTTTTAAAATTATTTACTATTTTATATAATCACATAAATGTTCACAAAATCTTTGATCATTTTTTTAGTCTTCAATTGAATAACATTTTACTTGAATTTGAATACATTTTTCCGATTAAATTTACTTTTAATCACATATTCTTTGATTTGCAATTTGTTAATAATACTATTAAAAGATCATCATGCAACTTTTATATGCAATACATTTCAATTATACATAAATTTTTTAAAATATAGTTTTAAATATTTTAATCTTTGATTCTTAAAATATGGTTTAAAAATGACTCATATATTGAATTTAGAAATTAGAAATTAGAAAGGACACTTTACTATCAGACCTTATAATTCATAACTCAATTTATGGAATAATTTGAAAAACAAATGAGAATTCCCTCAAGACTTCCCTCTAGTGTTCCACAAAACAAAGATAATATGTCTTTAAATTAGTTGAGAATAAATTGAATTGAATTTATGGCAAATATTTATTAAAGAATCGATTGTAGACTTAAAACAAATTCCATTACAAAAGATTTAATTTCAAAACTGATCTTTAATTAAAAGTAAATTATTAATTACATATAATAACATTAATTACTGAACAAATGATGGATGAAAAACATGAAAATATTACCTTGTTGTTATTATATTTGTAGAAGAATACTTTATTATAAATATTCTAAAATCTGATGAGAATCTTGGTCATAAATTTAAAGTTAACTAAATAACTAAAACAATTGGTTTTCACTCATTTGATGTGATTGAGTTCGCACTTAATTATCACATGATATGAGTGAAGAATTTGATATAAAATTTTAAGCTTTAGATGAGTTTTGGCAAAATGAAAGCCATCCATCATTTGAAGGATTGATTAGCTTTTATTTGAAGGCCACGAATGGAAAGAGTATGGATTTCCCTCATAAGTAAAATTGAGACAAATTTCTGATCAGAAATTGGTTTTCGATTATCTTATGATTTATTAATTTCTTGTAATTTCTGTTTAATTATAAGACATTTTAATATAATTTTTGATGAATTGATTGCTTTTTTAGAAATTTTTTTATTCGACTTAACATTTATTTTTCTCATCAATTATGGTCTTAACTGATATGAGGCCTAAAAAGTTCTGGCGAGAGCTCAGGTTCTTCACCTTAAGCTGAGCACTGGTTTCTGGAAAAGCAATATATGTTTAATATGGACTCAAAAGTTGATGAATTGTGAGTCACAGACTTTGACAAAACAGATGCAAACGTGAACTGAATTTATTAATTAAAGTTTCTTTTCCTTACATTCAATAATAATTAGCTATTTATCAAAGACTGACTGACAATAACTACTTTTTAGTTTAAATGAAACGAGGGATTAGCCACGAGGCCAAACATTGCCAAACATTCAGATTCCTTAAGTATGAAAATATTTGTAAAACGGTTTCCATATTCTCCTTATTTTAAATATTGCAAAACCCGCCGCGGGATAGCCATCAACAATCTTTAAATCCTGCAGCTGACCTTGCTACAAAGTTGAAGAGCCTGGCAAACCCTCATTTAACTATTTATTACAAAATAAAATGCAACGAATGCTCAAAACTATCGCTCAAATAAAGAACTAAACAGTTGAGAGTGTTTTTGGTCTAATTGCAAGATGAAAATCACGAATAAATTATGAAAGTGCTGAGTCTCCTGCTTTAGCTATATATGCAGTATACATAAATTACCCAGTATATTTCAAGAGATAACCGGCACCCAATTAAGAGTCTCGAAGATAAACAGATAAAATTAAAAGTGCATTCAATTTGGATGTAATGTTAGAAAATGTCAATCACTTCCTCTACAAAAAAATTACTTTTTCTGAAATTAAGTCCTTTTTTGTTCAAAAAAAGTAACTTGGTGATAACACCAAAAATAATATTAATTACATTTGACTCAGTCCTGTCTGAAGAGTATTTTGTTGAGTCCTATAATATCTTTGATTTAAAGTTTGCATAAAATCTGATAATAAAAGTAAGGACTTGAGTGCATACATCTATGAAATATAAATTATTATTGACTTAAATATATTAAAAGTGGTTAAAGGGGTTCGGTTTGAAGAGGAACCCACTGTTGGGTTTAATTACATCAAACTTTTGCAGAATTGCAGAAATGGATCAGTAATTTGATGGAAAACTGGCGGCACTGAACTCACCACTGGTTATCAATATATAAAAGTTGAAACTTTTAGGTATTAAAAACCAGATTTATTGGACGCCTATGGACTCAATTGACAAATAAAATGCAATTATTATTATAATTATCGGTTGTTATTAAGAGAAGAGAATATATGTTTAAATGATTAGTTACCGATGAAAATGATTTACTTTATTATTTGTTTGACACCCAATTCCTCAATAAATGAAACCCTCGACTAATAATATCTTTTCATAACTAATGAATTTGAGACTATATTTACGTAAATCAAAATCCATTCCTTTATTTATAAATTAAAACTAATTAAAACAATTGAATATTCATTAGTTATTATTGAATATGAATTTAATATTTCAAACCAATATTATCAAGCACTATCTACATATATTGATAAACTTAATTATTCTGTATGAATCAATTACACTCTTGGTTTAAAATCAAATTATTAAACGATTTAAAAATGAATTTTAATGAATAAAATTAATTATTAAATTTTAAAGTCTTTTTCAGAAAATGATTTCTATCCCATCTATGAAATTCTTTTGAGTCATATATTTTGGATTGGCTTTAATTATCTATAGGATGAACAAGGCAGATTTTTAAGTTGGCGGCGAAATGGTGTATATATATATTATTCCGTGAAAAGATATTAAGCGAAATGCGATCATATATTCGACATTAAATCAAATAAATAATTTTAAAGAAGAAATTTCACAGATTTGAGGCATCACTTTATCTCTTTTCGTCAATAATAAGCTTAAAATAGTGGCGAAACAAAATTCAGTGAAATATTTTCATCAAATGTGTAGCAAAGTTTGTATGAACTCAAGTAATTAGTATTAAATTAATTAAATCTCTTCAGTAATTGGAATAAAAAAGTGACGATTTTATCCGAATTGATGTCAATCTTTACTATATTTCTCATCCGATTAAATGTATTTCAATTTATGTAATTTGAGGACAAAAATATTAGATATTTTGCTAGTAATCAGTCGGAGCTCATTATATAAGATAAATGTGGAAACAAATCCCAATTAATTGTTCGGACATTCATTAGTCTTTTGAGAACATTCTTCGGATGTCTTATATTTGGGAATATATAAGACTAGTGTTGGCTCTTTTGGTGACTTTAACTAAAGGCTTATTCGCGAATAATTGAGTTCTTAAATTCATTGGTTTCGATCAGATAATGTCAGATGACTTGAAGGCAATACTGGAATTACTAACACTTCCAACAGAAATATTCAATTCCAATGCTTTGGGCGACTCATCAAAAGACAAGAATTATAATCATATATGACTTAATTGATTGAATTTATCCAAAATTTTATTAATTCCGTTTCATTAAAATTATATAATTTATTACATTCTTTGATATTGTTTTTTATATTTAATTAATTTTCAAATGACTTTATTTTGAAAAATTGTGCAAAACTTTTCTAATTTAAACTATTAAAAAAATATGAACATTATTTTCATTGATTGTGCCATTGATTGTACCTTGATCATTATTTGCTCATTGTTTGTTCACTGTTTGCTCAACTCAGCAATTATTTTGTTATTTTAGTAAATAAGAGAACCTTTTTATTAAAAATTGTAAATAATTTAAAGTTTTGTCAGAAAAATAGTGGATTTCATTTATGTCGAATGCTTTGCATCTGATTTGGAGATAAACCAAAATCAACGGTTTAATGATATTCAATCAGTTATTCACATATGCGGTGCGACCCAACCACTCATTGGTCTGACAGGTGCTCTCGAATCCTCATTACTTATGTAATTTCCGAGGATAGTGTTGTAAGTGAACTGAGACTCATTATAGCCATTAAATCCTTTGCTGTCATAAATTTCTGCGCCATCCGAGTGCTTCCCAACAATGTCCTCTTTTGGAGCGTTTGGCTGTTGGTCATACTGTTGATACTGTCGAAGACGTTTCTTCTTTTGGTAGTACTCGTAAACATTACAAGCAATCAATACTAAAACCATAAGACAGGCAACGATTGGTAGCAAAACAAATAAGACGGGATATAACCATCCGTTCCAACCTATAAATTCAAAATAAACTTATTCTTTACTTTTTAGATATTCTTAATAACAGAACCGCTGTCAGACTCATAAGAAGTGGTTGCGGTACCAAAACGGCGACCCATAATCACACCATAAGATATCTTCAGATTGAATTCAGTGATAAATTCGAAAAATATTGAATTTTAATTGAAAAAAATGCTGTCAAACAGTCGCTGACATACGAAAGTGTGAACACATTTGTCGACAAAAAAATTAATCGATATTTTAATGTTTTCGAGCGAACCGTTTCATTGGTAACAAACGGTCACAACATTTCTGTAATGATATTTTTCTCAAACACTGCAAATATCGAGAAAAGTATTTCTTTGTTTAATAAAGTATTGATTATTCACTTCGAGTCAAACAAAACATTTAAATATATTCTTAATATAATTAATTTGAGATATTTATTCATAGTTTAGTTGCTTTCCATCTGTGTTTCTGTCAATAGAGCGACAAATTATTGCTGTAAATCGAAATTCTCTAAACTTATGCCAAAACCTAAAGAATATGTACCTGATAGTATTTGGTAATACCTGATAATAAAACTGACAATTAGTTTAAATGAAACCTTTGTTTTACATTTTGCTCTTTAAATGTTCTCTAAAAACACTTAATTTCTATTTATTATAAGATTTTAGAGGAAAATAATTCAATAAAATATAATTATTTGTTAATAAATAATATATTTCATTCTTTGGCTAAAATTTAATTATTGATTGTATTCTCAATTATATGACGCAATAAACCCATCCATTAAAATGAGCAGTATGCAAATGTCTTTGAACTTATAATGTCCTTGAATTTATGCCAACCATAGACAATATATGGATGATTTAAAGGATTGAACTTTAAATCAACATGATTTTGGCCATGCTAACATTAAAACATTTAAAAAGAATTAAGTTTCCACTCCTTAATAGGTTGAGTAAAATAGCTTGGTGATGATAAATTAGTTAACAGCTTTTTAATTCAGCAGAACAATTATCCATTTGGTTTTTTAGGGGTTAAAAATATTGTTTTAATATATCTGTTAACCCAATGACACTCAACTGACAAATGACTGTATATTGAAATTCAGTTAAAATTAGTAAACATTGAATAAAACAATCGATAAAATGTTTGACTAAATTTTATACTTAAATTCGATTAAAAGTTGATTTATTACTTACTTTTTGTGACATTTCGTATAAACAGTGTTTAAAAGTTGACATAAAATCATTTGAAACAATATTTAAGCAAAAAAATTGTTTAAAATGAGAAAAAGTGTTTATTTAACAAACTTTTAATTTGTTTATATAATTAAAAGAATTTATAAATACAACTAAAATACAATTTTTGAGAATTTTAGATATTTTTCAATAATTTTTATTAAGAATTGAATTATTAGACTTTATTCTAGACTTTAATTTAATTTAATTTATAAAATAGAATTAATTTGTCTTTAAATGGAATAATAATTGAAATAAAACGATAAAAAAAGTCTCGTCTTCTTAAACGGGAAGTCCGGCCTTTTCTCTGCAAACTCTCATCAACGCTCTTAACATGAATTGTCTTCGAGAGAGTTCTCTCACGTGCTGTTCATATAAACAATTTATATTAATTTATGACAAAATATTTAATAAAATTCAAACAAACCTTTAAAAATATTTCTAAATCTATGACTCCTTTACGTAAGGCTTCACTCAAATAATAAATTGCGTCAACGACTGCATTCTCTTCTGCGAATGCATTCAATAATTGTTTATAAAGAGGTTGTGTTGGACCAAACACTTCATCGATGTCTACAGTCTTTTCTGTGTCTTCACATTTACTGATAATTTCCGACAACTGAACATTTTTTGCGTCCAATTGTTGTTTACATTCATTAATTTCAATCATTTCGTCGTCCATTCGTTGAATGATATCCTCTAATTTCTGCTTTCCTTTAGTCAAATCCTGACCTAAAGAGGAAAAGATTTAGAATTAACCAAATATTTGAGCACAAAATGAGACTCTATTAGAAGGTCTTATGTAATAAAAGGATCTAATAATACATAATTTCAATGAATTAAATGAATGGGTTATCAAAATTAAAAAAATAAGTACTGGTTTTCTTCAAAACATCCATTTCTGCCTGAAATTGAGACACTTTTTCTTTAATTCTTTGTTTAATTCTATCCTCAATAGCACTGATTAAAGAAACTCTGATGTGTTCCTCCGTTATAGTTCCAGTTCCGCCGGGACTCAACTCTTGAGTCATTTGAGTTGTTGGGGGCGTTGTATACGTCGGACCAAAATTTGTTGGATATGGATATGAAGTACTATTATTCGATATCGGAGGATAGGGTTGTGCTGTGCTGTTGTGTGTGGCCGGTTGGTATGGCGTATGTCCACTAAAGGGATATTGCGATGGATATTGAGTGGGATAAGGCGTTGTTTTTGGCATTGGCTGATAACCTGTGCCGAAGAGAAAGCATTTTATTTTTTTGTTGAATTAAATGATTTTTGGAGAAAATGGAAATAAAATTCTCTTAAAAATAATGGAAATGAGATTCACTTCGGAAACTATTCAGACAATGGCTTACAGTTTGGATTCTGAAAGACAACAGGAATTCCTATTCGACATTAAATTAGAAACAGATCTCAGAAAATGAAGACAAAGAATGGAATTCATTAGATTTAGAAGAAAATGTTTGCCATTAAAATTACCCGCATTATTGTAGGCCGGGATAACCGAACCGCCAGCAACTGATGGGTCTCCACTTTGAGGAATAGTTGTAGTGTTTTTAGGTTTGGAATAGACGGGAGGCGTTTCGCCGAACACACAAATCATAACCTGAATGACACCCAAGAGGTCAGAGGCGTCTGCCTTCCAATCACTCAAATATGGCAAATATATTCGGCCCGAATTGTCGACGTGTTTCGACACCTTTATAGTCATGTCTTTTGTTGGCTTAACGTAACAAATGGGGGCGTTATAGGGGTGAGTGTCGGTCAACCAAATGGCAACCGGGATGTTATACACCGCACCCCTATATGGCACAGGGATTGTCCCACTCAAACATATCAATTCTTTTTCGTTTCCGTCGGGAAACACATATTTATCCGATGTCGGACTTAAGTTCTTGTAATTAGTAATGGCGGACATTATGTCGCGTTTTGTTTGATCTTGGTAACGATACTACAAGGAAATTATGACATTCAGTAATGTCTCAAACAATTGACATACCTTTGCATTAGAGAGAAGTCTCACGACATTTGTTTGAGCCATCATTTAATTGATTCCGAAACGATTATCTATAAATACAATTATCAGTTCTTAAGACGAGAGACTAATTAAATAAATGATAATTGAATTATAAATTTCATTGCATTGTGTAATACATTTCTTTCATTGAAAACCAAACAAATAGCAGACAAAATCCCCGTTTATTAGAAAAACCCTAAAAAAAGTTTGAACTAAGAATCATATGTAAAGCATATTATTATCGATAATTCAGTTCGCAATTAATCATACTTTCACTTAAAAGAATAACCATGGTTATAATCTTGGTTTTATAAGAATCATTGCCTGTAAATTAGAGGCTGTAATCAGTGCTTAATCACTGAGTGCTTCAAACAATTATTTGCAACTTTTGGTTCAAAAATATTTTTGACGAAATAGAAACGACAGAGAGTTTATGCATAAACTCTTTATTAATGACGTCAGAGATTCCCTCTTTTGGGGTGATTTCAGATTAATTTTTTTAATTTATTTAATTTTATTTAAATTTATAGTTTATATGAAATTTATATGAAATATAGAAAAATGTGCAAGATCAATTACTATTCAATATAGAAGAGTAAGTGATTTAACTTTATTTGATTTTCAAAAGAATAAATAAGAAAATATAGAAATGAAATATAGAGATAAAAGCCCTAAAAGGCGTGTTTTTCAACAGAATTTTCTCGTAATTTCTTTGAGTTATCTTTTGATTGCATTGAGAAAAGTCTCGCGAAATATCGTTAACTAATTTTTACGATAATTTTATTTAAAACGACATTAAATTCAAATTAGATTTGAATCGATAACTAATTCAGACGACAATATTTGATTGATTGCCATCTCTTCGTCTAATTTAGAAAAAATGGTTGATTACAGTAAATGGAAATCAATTGAAGTATTATTTGTTCTAATGATTGAACACTGAATTCATTGATTTATTATTGTTTGGATCAGATCAGTGATGACGAGGACGACACTCATCCCAATATCGATACGGCGTCACTCTTTCGATGGAGACATCAGGCGAGGGTCGAACGCATGGGTGAACTCCAGAAGAGTAAAAATGATTTAATCACTAAAAAGATTGAAACAGAAAAACAATTAAAAGAATTGTCACAAAAAGTCTCTTCTGATGACAAAGAGATCAAAGAAAAACTTCAAAAATTGGAGTTAGAAAAGGAAGAGATTAAGAAAAAGGAAGAAGAGATTGAAAAGACTGAGAGGACAATGCCATGGAATGTCGACACCATCTCAAAGGAAGGCTGGAGTAAGACTATTATCAATAAACCGAAGCCTAAAGTCGATAGAAGTCAAATGACTGAAGAAGAGTTGGAACAGTTATACAAAGACTTCATCGCTAAGAATGAAAAGAAGATCAAACACTTCGGACTTTTGGCAAAAGCAGACGATTGTAAACAATATCTTATGGCTAACCAAGAGTTGGGTCAGTTTCACTCATTTCACTCTTTTTTTCTTTTGTTTTAATTCTTTTGTTAATTAAATGTGTTCGCAGTGTGTGAGGAGACGGCTAACTATTTGGCGCTCTGGTGTCTAAACCTCGAACTCGAAGAAAAACACGATTTAATGGAATTCGTGGCCAAACAAGTGGTTTCGATGCAATATATTCTCGAATTATCAAAACAGTTGGATATCGACCCTCGCGGTTGTGTCACCGCATTCTTCACTAAAATAGAAAAGGCGGACAAAGAATATAAAGACGCTTTTGAGGATGAGTTGAAGGCTTTCAAAGAGCGCATCCGTGAAAGGGCTCGGGTCAGACTCGAACAGGCAATGAAAGAAGTCGAGGAAGAAGAACGTCAGAAGCGTATAGGACCGGGAGGTCTCGACCCCGAAGAAGTGTTCAACTCTTTGCCTGAAAGCCTTCAAAAGTGCTTCGAATCGCGTGATATTCCTCTTCTACAACAAACCATTGCTGCCATGAGTGAGGAGGAGGCGCGCCATCACATGAAGAGGTGCGTAGATTCTGGTCTTTGGGTTCCCGACGCAAAAGACCTCGAAAGACAGTCAGAAGACAAAAATAGTGAAGAAATCTATGAAACCCCTAAAACAGACGAAAACTGAATTTATAAATTTCTGTATATATTTCTAATTCTGAATCACTTTATAACCAAATTCTGTACTTATTTACAAAATTCCCAAAAGAAAACTAATTTTTATTTACTATAAACTGCTTTAACTTAAATGCTTCCAAAAATTGTTTTTAATTATATTTGAATCGTAATCTTATTATTTGTTTCAATTCATAGATAATTTATCTTTTTTTCATATTATCTTTAATCTTAAAATTGTTTTTCTTCGATAATTTAAAATAAATCCACTTTTTATTCATTTTTGGATTTCAATAATAAACTAATGATTTAATTGATTAGAAAATAATGCATTAAAAGAGTCCATTCATTGAGATATTTGTGTTAATAAATATTTATAAAAGTGAAGTCCATTCGATAGCTTTATATGCATTCAATGGATTTTTACGAAAACATTTTGAAGCGGAAATGATTTGCAAATTATTTTTAGTTTTTTCATTCAATTATTTTAAATAACCGAAGAGTATTCCCAACCAAACTTCGAGTCGGTTCACATGAAGTCATTCTTTCAGAGGACATGTATTGTTCGAATCATTTATATTTTCAGAAATGTATTCCCTTTTGACGGCTTTACTACTTTTGGTAAGTTTTTTATATTTTTTCAAAACTTATTGAATTGAAATTCAATTATTGATAAATAGATCTTAATATCAATAAACGAATTGGAGGCGAATGACAACAATTATGACAAAAAAGATGAAAGCGATGACATAAAACGACCCTTTTATCGATTATTCGATGATTTATTGTTCGGATCTAATAATGAGAATCACAGACAAGAATCGCATTATTTTAGACCATTTCATAACAAATATGATAATAACCATCGAATTAATGCAATTGATGTCAATAATCATATTCCTGGAAATCCTAACTCTCCAATGAAGAGAGTTATTCCAATCAGTGGTTTTCCAGCAAAGAATATGTGGAACAGCCCTCAAAATGGTTTTGGATTCGACGCTCATATGAATAGCGCTTATAATCCGTTTCATTCAAATCAAATGTTTAATCATTTGATGCCTCAAACTTTCAATTTTATGAATACTTTAAGAGCGGGACTCAAAACAGGTATACCTTCCTATGGCTTTGGCTATGGCTTAATAAATGATGGATTCTTTGGTGCAAACAATGGATTTCCTATGAATTTGCCGCTCAGAAGCAGTTTCTCAGAACAGAATAATGAAGAAAAACCTTCTTTTCCTGAGTCGAGATTCTCAGCACAAAAAATAAGTCCTCCAAAAGTTTAATGTTTAATATATCAATAGATTATTAATTATTGCACATTTACCTTGTTCATTTTATCCTCTTTAAAAAATTTGTATATAAATTGAAAGAAAAAATGTGTTCACAATTAAACTAAAATCACTTAAAATAATAAAATGAAAATCTCGTGAAAATGTTTGAATTCAATTATGATTATCGTTTCGAGACGTTTAAAGATTTGGTTTTTCTCTGATTTAATTTCGTAATTGAGTTGAGAATCGTTTCAATTATTTATCGTTTTCTAAGTCTTCTAACGATTAATGTTTGAAATAAATCTTTTGAATAAATTATAAGAAAATTGTTTTTAATTCCTAAAAATAGTTTTTTTTTATTCGTTTGCAAATTGAGATTTGATTGAAAGCTTAACATCACTTCTTAAGTCTTGAAATGGAGTCATTTAACGAGACATGGATTGACGATAGGGTAGAAACGGTGTGGCGCTCAGAATTCGTTGAATGTAGATATGAAAGGGCTAACAATACTTTAGTCCCTCAGCTCTGTTTAGATCCGGATAAAATGTTTTGCTGTTATAACAATGCACTTCTCGATGCCGAGCACTTGTGTTGTTCTTTCGCCGAATTCTTGTCGGAGCACAGGTTCACTCTTTACATCCCTAATAAAAATTGATTTTAAATTTGATTTTTATTGAAACTTTTAGAGCACTTTTCAATTTAATCCATTTATGTTTTTGGAGTAATTTAGTGATAATTGGATTAATAATTATCGTCTCAATATCTCTAATAAGACATTCGATGCAAATTATCGACGAAAATGACTCCGATAACAAAGATTTGATGGAAAGTATTCAAAAAAGTAAGGATAAAAAGAAGCTTGTTGAATCTCTAAAGGAGACGCTATCGAATATCTGAGTTTTCACGAGTTTTCTATTAGTATTGAATTGCATTTTCTCTGATTTAATATATATTTTCCTGAGTTTGGGTCAAATCTTAAGACCTAAACAAATATTAGAGTAAAATATAAACAATTTTTATATACAAATAAATATTTACAAAACTATTGATCGAAAATTTCATTTCGAATATCTATTTAATTCAAAAGAGGTTTAAGAGTCGTGTTTTGGAAAACATTTACCAAAAAATTTGAGTCACAGACAGTTTGACTTAAATATCAAAATTTTTCGCCAATAAGTGCAGGAAAAAAGTGAAACAAAATCTGAGATTAAGTTTATTTGAATTCAAAACGACTTCGAAAATGTTTTCATAAAAAGAACTTTAATTTAAAATTCAATTTACACTAAAGATTATATTTCGAGCGAATCTTTTGGATCTGTTTTCCCGGACTTATGATTGAATTTAATATTTCATTTTCACATCACTTTTGATTCGAGAATTGAAATGTTTTTTATATATCAGAGGAATTCATTTGCATTATTTAATTTTAGATAAACTCAAACCTCACTTATGTCCACAACTGCTTTTCTTTACGACAAAACTATAAAGAATGAACTAGGCACTATTTCTTTTTTATACTTATAAAGTTTTTCCTAAAATAAAAATTTGATTCCATATAATAACTATATATACTATTGAAAATTTTTTGAATTGATTCCTGAAGAATGATTTCAATACACTTTTCATCTTTGAATCAATCAATAGTTAGTGAACTGACGGGACATAAGTTGTGAATTGAGGCCAAACACTAAAATATAAGGCATTTTTAGTGAACTAAAGATAAATGATTTGCTATAATATAACGAAATGAAATTTTGATGAAATATTGCTTTGAGTTCCGTAACCAACAGTTTTTGATAACAGAATAGCAATGCCTTCCATTTCTGTTAACTTGTTATATATGTTGTATATATTGTGTGAAAATATTAATAACTATAGTCTATAGCTATTGAGGCTCTCCTATTGTCGGATTTGGACGTGAGATCCATTTCCATATAATAACAGATCTTCCAATTTATGTGTTATTTGGCGACAAAATCAATACAAGACATCAATACTTACATTCACTGATCTTTTCGTTAATAAAATTAATTAAAGGAAATGAAAATATGTCTTCTAATCATTTGTGACTAATTTTTCCTCTTTAAGAATCATTCCTTTTTGCATTGATTCGTTTTCTTAAAGCTTGGTCTACAAACAAGCATGGTCTATTTCTTTGTAAAAATAACTTACAAAATATTTGCTTTAATATAAATTTAAAAAAAAAATTAAGTCAAAGAAATTGCGATTATTATACGAATAATAAAATTGGAAATAATTATCCATTTCTTGTATTTTAAAGTAAATAACCAAAAGTTTTAACAAAATTCAAATAATTTTTACAAAATTCTAGATTTGTTTCTAATATTATTTGAAAATAATTAGCAAAATCGTCCAATAGTTATCGAAATTATCTAGTTACAAACCAAAACGAGTGTAATATGAGTCATATCCAGGGATGGCAAATAGGGGGTATTACCCGTATACC
>JAQIXI010000463.1:0-23219 GCA_034700165.1 Galumnidae sp. Gr-Ori-00277
GGAAAGAGTTTTGTTAAACATAAGGTCGAGAGGAAAGACATTTGTTAAGAAGGGAAAACTGTTTGTGAAACTCTGTATTTTCAATATTAAATTGAGATCTGCTTTGATTTAAGTGAAATCCTAAATGAAAATTCAAGAATCCATTTAAAGATCTCAATAATTGTTGAGAATCGATATTTCTTCACAAATGGTTCGAGGTAATAATAAATATCTGTTCCCAAACTTATTGATTAACTTATTTTTGTTTTTCTCAGTTTTTTTGTGATTAATATTTTGAGTGAAACACAAACACATATATAATATTAATTAATTATATTTTTGTTTTTGGTTTATATAAGAATTGTTTAAAAGATTTTTTTTGTCAAAAATCTAAGATATCTAACAAAAATTGGTTTGAAAAGAGTCTGAAACGACGACCACTTGTTTTATAAGAGAATTCTCTTATGAATAAATTCAGTCATTTAACGATTCAGTTATATTCAAATTAAAGATCAATTGTTTGCTAACTTTGATCTCAAGAATAAGTGTCTGTCCTCACAATTTTGTGCTATAATTGGGACATAAGTTTTATTAATTGTTTTTTTAGATTTGCATCAAATTATTAAAAGATTATATAATTTATATTTATTTGAAATAATTATTGAGTTAAGACATATGACACAATCTATCGGTAATTTAAAGCACTTTTCAGTTATTTGACGTCACTTTAAATCTGTTCCTTAAAAATGTTTAATCCCTTAAACTTTAACGGTTTCGACACATTTTATTGAATTCAAAGAATTGTTCAAAAAATTCTTTTGAGTTAAAACTCAAATAAAATATTTCATCCAAAATGTTATAGAATAGGGATGAGTGCATCGATGCTACGCAATGTGTGTCATATAACCAGAGACGAGACATTTCGTGATTTTATTTACAGAGTGTCACAACTAATAAGTCATTTCAAAATGATTTCTGTTCGTCAAAAAAAGAAAGAATTATTTCATTATATTATTATATTTGAAATAATTTTTCTTTTTATTCATATTTTTTAAAAAACTTTAATATTTTAATTTTGATTTACTTAAATACTGTCTGTATATAAGTCACGAAATTACGAATCTCTATAGAAATGCCTCAAAAGAGTAGTTTTATGTCCTTTACTATAATAAAGTGTCGCAAAATTTAAAACCAAATTTAAATATTTGTTTGTATTTTTGTATTTATATAATTGGCTCCTAAAATATGCTAGGTGATCTTTTATATTCATTACGGAAAAGCATTAGTGGATATTATAAACGGCTTTTATTGACTAAACTTTAATCAACGATAAGTTCAGTCCATAATTAGGTTAAAACAAAAATAAGTAAATAATATCAGTTCGGATATGAGTAGAGCCGATCGCCTGATCCTCATTTCAAAGGCTGTATTCGTCAAAAGGAAGCGACAAATTGTGTACTAATTTATAGCAGAAAATTGTTTTGTTGCTAATAATTGGAGTAATTATGAGAAGTGATAATAACATCAATTATGAAATGATTCCAAAAATTATTTCAAATAAAATTCGTTTAATTTAATGAAAAGTTTTTAATTAATAAAATTCTATTGAATGCCGAGAGAATGGGTCGACATTTATATCATTTGAAAGACTGAAAATCAATTAAAGTCAAACCATTTCTATTGTCAGTAGTTTAGAGTAAATCAGATTCTGAAGAATCGCGAATACAATTGAATTGAGAACTGAATGTAAAACTTTGGGAATGGAGTGAAATATAAGGAGAACTACAGTTACAGTGATTGACACAACAACTCATTTTATGGTCAAAACTTTTCTCATAATATACTGTATTTAACAGACAATTGGATTGAGTTTAGCTCACAATCAGTTGCAGACGACATATGAGTGCAGTTATAATCGGATGGAAAAGTTTGACTCAAAAGAGACTCAATATATCTATAGATCAGAAGAAAAACTTAATTTCGTATCCAATCTATTGTAGTCTAAATTCTATCCACTCTTATATAATAAGTTATTATCACATGAACTCTATTCTCAATGCGCTGGTGCTGTGCTTTTATCCAGAGTCAGACATTAACACATTTTGGACTCCTATCAGTCCTCTAACGGTTCAAACTTTTCAAACAAAACAAACAAATATTGAATGACTTTAAGAGGAGAGAAGTTTTGACACAATTTGTCCAAAGATTCGATTACGTAATACAGAAGACAACTCTGAAAAACAATTAGTTTTATCCATAAAATGGATAACAAGACAGTCATTCCTCGAAGTGATGACCAAACTTTTCCGAATAACTTTTATCGGTATTCCAGTCATCGCTTTCAAAGAAAAGTGTATTTTCGATATAACTTAATATTAGAGGAAAAATGTCGGAAACAATCAAAATAAGAAACGATTGAAGGCTTGCATTCCTTTCAAATAACTTTAAATGATATTCCTTTGACTTAAGACATCTTCTCAGAGAAAGTTCTGCCAAAACTTTATTTAATATAAACCTGATATCATTGTTTGCAAGATTCAAAATGATCGATTAACTTAAATTCCTGACTTATCTAGATAAACTGTTTGATAAAATACACTTTAAGAGTGTTTGACGTCAATTAATTAACAAAATTTTAAACGATTCAAAGAAAGAGTCCATCAAAAAAATGTGTTTTGAAAGCATTTGTTCATTTAAAATAAGAAATGTCTATGAATTGTGCATGAGCATTGAAAATTTTACCGAGAATGTAGTCTCTGGAATATTTTTTTAGTTTAATGAATTCGAAACTTTTTGAAAAATAGTCCTGATTATTAATAGCTTGTCATTTATCTAAGAACATCTAAATCTAATTCACAGTGAAAGTTGCAACTTTTTATTTTTATAGCAAGTTTATATCACTATTTCCAAGGGTAACTAAATTTCTAATTTTTTTCTTTTTATATATTAAAGATTTCAAAATAATATTAAATAGAACTCAAAAAATATGAAAATTTATTCTTTTGTTTAAATTAATTTTTAAAAATTATATTCTATTAAAAAAGAACATCATTTTTCAGAATTGCATAGATAACCATGTTGACTTTCTATAATTAGAGCAATAAATAATTTGAGAAAATTAAATACAAGAATATTAGTGGTAAACGTAAGACAAAACTTTTTCATTAACTAATATTCTAAACGATTATCTAAATTATGTATTATTTAAATGAGAAATTTGTGCCAAAAATAGTGTCCATTATTCTCATCATTCATTTGTGTGAATTCTGAGCACAATTTCAGAGTCATTAATGTATTGGATTTCCCAGAATATACTCCGAATGAATAGAAGTTCAATGAAGAGAAGAGACCCCAAACCAAAACAACATTAGAGTGGGTCTGAAATTAATGACATACTTTTCGTTTGTTTTTAAATATTAGAAAAATATACTAGTTCATTTTTAATTGTGATAAAAATAGTTGGGGTTAAAAATAATTCTATTCTAGTAATTATTAGAGGAAATATAAGAAAGGAAAGGGTCATCCAATCAATTTTATATTCGACTGTATTTCTAATAAGAATTATATTTCGATGTCTTAAATATAAAAGAATTGTCTTTTTTAAGAATATCGACAGAATTGGAAAACAATATATTTTTCGGATAAATGATTGACCTCTTATGACATGAATTGGTCTAATATTTGGGTAACAGTAGTGGACAATACCCACAATACCGACAATACATACAATACTGACAATACCGACAAAAATTTCGTAAGCATTACATAAAAGATTATGTTTGCCTTTAGAGTAAAAGAAGGGACAGAATATATGAGACAAACACTAAATGCAGAGAAAAATGCTTAAGACAGCAAACTTTGGTTTTAGAGACAATTGTGTGTCCACTAAAACACAATATATTTGCTAAACAATTGGCAATAAATTTGGCACAAAATTTATTATTGTGTTTAAAGTCTAAACTTTTAAAACTTTTTTTTCTAAACTAATGGAAAAAATTGACTCAAAATTATGTGACATAACGTATGGCATAACATATTGTAAGTATCGGTAATGAATAAAACTTAACGCAAAATGAAAGTCAGCACTGAATTTATGAAAAACTAAAATTTAGTTAAATGAGCCAGGCTATAATAACGCTCTATAAGGCTATATAAGGCTCTGTAAGCCAACAAAAGCACAAAATAAGGCAAAACAAGTATTTTTGCTGACTTTGTTAAACAGTGTGTATGTATGGATGTGTGTGTGTGTGTGTGTGTGTGTGTGTGTGTGTGTGTCGGCAAATGTTTCGATACATTATTTTGAGGATAAATGAATGTAGACTAAAACAGGGAAGGCATACATTTACTACTTTCCTTAGCATTTTTACCGGAAGAATATGTATGTCTCTAAGAATGTAAAAGAATGCAAAAAAATGTTGCTCTCTCTCTCTCTCTCTCTCTCCCCCTCCCTCCCTCCCTAAAAAAGAGTTTGTAATCTAAGATATCGATTGTTTTACCTCATCGTATTCACAGTTCTCATAGTACTGATTGAGCCAGGTAAGTGAGCACGTAATTCGAATGAGTAGAGCCAACCCAAAGCCAAGACCGTAATGTTGTTTCGCCCAACGAAGCCCTTCATTAGCGTATGCTTTATATAAAGAAAACCAAAAAAATATTTTTACTATAATTTGAATAAAATCTGAATTTAATGTATAATATAATGCAATAAAAATGTGAATCAATTTATGACTTAATTTTGATTTGAGTCGGAATTCAAACTAATATATATTCTGTTATAATATTTTTGAATTGAATATTGCGCTCAATATTAATATCTATTGTTTGCTAATTACATATAATTATAATCATAAGTAAACGCATAAAAATCTAATTCTCTTAAAACTAATAATCATTTGATAGGAATTATTATAATAAGTGAAGATAACTGAAAGATAACTGAAATTTCCGGACAAAATGCCTGAAATCCAGTACTGATGAGAGGCTATAGAGTGAAATATAAGGCCCGAACTCTGTCTGTCTCTAAACAGTGTATGCATTGTATTCTTATAGATATTCTGGTATTGCGTCGGACATGAATTTAGTCAACAGGAAAATAATTAGAATTGACTTTTCCATTACTAACCTGTACTCACATCCGGCAGAGATAATAATTGGTGTATCAATGATTTGCCATTAAATGACATCTGATTTTCTATCCATTCGTTTTGATTGAAAGAACTGGAAAACGAGGCAAATGGCAGAACAGATATAATTATAGTAATTAAATATCAAATTTAAAATAATATATGAAACCGAAAATCAATGACATAAATAAAAGAGAAAATTACGAAACAAAAGTTGTGCCAAAAGAACAGAATCACTGACTAAAGTGATTCACCGATTGATATATAAGTTAATAAAAAGATTTTGATTTCATATGTGTTTAGAGCCTAAAGACAGAAGACATTAACGAATAATATGGAAGAATAATAACCGTTTGTTAAGAGAAGAACATTCAGTATTAAAAGAAACATTCGTTTGGTTTTTATACCGAACGGATGTAATTGAAAGTAATGTCGAGTAATACAATGAATCACAACAAGTCTTAAATAATGTCTAATAATATCGCTATCAATAACGCAATGAAACAAATTTTCTTCAAAACTACTCATAAATAAATGCTTCAAAATTATACTCATATCTAATAAATATATAAAATCAGTTCTTTATATGGTATGACACAAATTCTAAACCTGGTCTAACCTGAGACTAAATTTGGGTAAATAGTTGTGTTTAAAGAGATTTATTAAAGAAAGTACTAAAAATTTAGTTCATTAAAACACGTTTTTGTTATTTCAACTATAATTTAGAAGTTTTTAATTTTTAACACTTTTATGACATCCCTTTTCTAAAACTTCTGTTGCTATGAATACAATGTGATTCTATAAATTTTTAGCCTCAATTCTGTTGGACCATGTTAAAGTTATCAGCAATTTTCTAATTATCATTTCAATTCATAAAATTTAAATAAATTAGATGAAATCAAAAATTGCCTAGATCTTTCACCATTATTATATGGTATAAAGATAAATAAATTTAAGGTGAGTTTATTTTCACTCCAAAAAAGAATCCATTTTTAAGTAAATGTTCGTATATTTTAATTCTGGATTTTCTAATATATTAAGAAATTTCTGTCAATTTTTGTTGAAAAGAGTTTTTGAAGTTTGTTTAGATTTAAGGACTCATTTGGTCACTATTTGGTCACTACTGTCCACTATAGGTATGATTATCTGACTTATAGTTAAGATGTTTTTAATTATATGTTGAAAATTGATTATATTATAAGAGATAAAGTGTTGAACAGATTTGTGATAATAAATAGTAACAATAAATTTGGGAACGACTATAACTTTGATATGGGCTCTACTTTTTTTAAGACCTCTCCTAATGGCCGGCAATTTGTGATCAGAAACTTAAATACAAAGAATTGACTCTTTTCTATATATAGTTTGAGAACATAGAAAAAGCCGATAAATATTAGTAGTATTACAGTTATTATAGTAAACATCATTATATTATATCATATTATCGGTCAATAAGACTCTGTTATGAGAATATTCTGTTTATTCTGTGACTGAAATTCAATATTAAAAGTCTAATATCGAGACAAATGTGATATAATTTTCTGGGAAAGAAATGAGAAGTTTTATAATAATAAACAAAATGAATAATAAAAGTATTGATAAATAGTTTGGAAAAGAGGCAAAAGTTTTGGTAGTTATGCACAGAAGTGAAATCAAGAAATCAATTCTTTTCGGTACACATTCTGTGCTCCTTTTGACGATTTCTGAACACAAATCACATATTTTATCACAAAAGTTGTGAAAAAGTGCAAAATGTGCTCAAATTTGAACATTAAATATATGGAGAAATCGATCGCTAGAAATGAGTGGAAAGTCTGAGAAAAAGTCAAATATAACTAAAATATTAATTTTTTTCTCTTCCATTAATAAAAGGATACATTTTTAGAGATAATGAGCGACACATTAGTGGAAAAGGGTCCCAAAAAAGCGATAAATTTGAAAACATTTTATAAAGTTTTTCATGAAATCGATTTTCAAAGAAAAGTGAAGAGAAAATTAGAGTTTCGTCACTGAAATCAGAATTCATTCGATACTATACTCTGTATTTAATTGGAAATACATTTTATGATTCATTGACAACAATCCGTCTTAAAGTCAGAAACGAAAAGTGATTAATCATCGAAATCATAGTCATTAGTCTGGAGTTAATTTGTTTTTTGGGGTTTAAGCGAAAGGCAAACATAAGAAACAAAAAAAGTGCTCATCTATTCTACAATCCATCAATTTTTTCCTACTTTGGATCAGAAGAAACAAAATGGAAAACACCCTAAAAGTCCTCATCGACTGATAAGTGGAACAATAGATCGAAATATCAATAAATTACAGAAAAACCGTTATTTTCCGAAACTTAACATTCATTTGTTCTGAAATTTTAAGATAAATTTGAATAAATACTAAAATTATTAAACAAACTTTTGATCGATTGTGTATCTAATGGTTGGTTTCATTTGATTCCTATAGTATTACATACATTCCATCAAATAATGTTAATAATGTAAATGTTTCACTCATTTTCTTTTAATTATGGAATAAAATATTGAATTTGGGCTCAAAATTAGTTAAAAGAATTATTAAATGAAATGAAAATTAATTACAAAAATTGAATATTTGGTGGAAATGTTTAGTGGAGTAATAGAAACAAAAGAGACAATACGTCAGAATCGTTGTGGCGATGCTCTGACACACAAATAGGAAACTATTATTAAGAGCCAATATTGAACGGGTGGACGCCCAGCAAAAAACATTGTGAGCACAATATAACCGACAGAACAAAACCGCATTAAATGTGTTTTGTGTGCAAAAGTGTGAGCAGAGAAAGAGATTTTCCGATGCGATTGGGATGAGTCGTATCTCAGCTATTATTGTATATATGAGTCGTATAAAAAGCGGTCTAACTCTGCATTCATTCACTAATACAGAGTTTCATAATATCGCAGTCAAAGTGAAGGCAAGAAAAATATCGACACAATGACACAATCCATCGACCGGTGCTGAGAACAGAAAAGAGAGTATGACTTTCGATTATTTCTCTTATCCCGGAGTCGATCAGTTTGTGCTGCGATTCGTTATTTCGCTACTGAACAGAATGAGAGACAGACATAGAGTCACAGAAGAAGAACTGGAATTCAATTCAGGAATGACTGAAAGCGAGCGAAACATAGATAAGAGAACACAATGAGAGGAAAGGGGGCACTGACAGAGGAAAGGCAATCGCACCGACATTGATGTTCATTTCTACATAATATACATCACAAACCCATTGCTTTATATATCAAATACAGAGACTTTTTTCTCTATACGTTAGACGACATCCTATTTATAAGACTTTTCTTTCCATCAGTTCTATTGACGACAAAATTCTTAATACAAAAGCGCCGATAATAGACTGAAATTGTGAAGAAAGAGACAGAAATGCAAAAGAAATAAAACATGACTTTTGAGATGAGATGTTAGACACCTATTACTGGAGAGGAGAAATCGATTGTGATTTTCACGGCTCACTCCAGAAAAGAGTTATTCTATTCTCATATCAAATATTCAGTCGAATGAACGCCAAAATGATCGCCGAATCACTGAATCCCAAATTCCTACTCTAAGAGGAGTTCCTTTTTATCAGTATTTGTAAAGCCATTATGTTTTTGCGCTTATATTATATTCCTGTATATAAATCAAGTATACATTAACTCAATTTTTCCAATCGTTATGTCTTCTCATCTTTGCCTTCCCTTCCCTTCCAAATGTCTATTGTTATTGAAATTTGTTTCGGACACTAATCACTGACAAAACGCGTTAACTTCCAATTTATGTCCAAATTATAGACAAATTCTCTGACGAATTCGATATTCAAAATGCATTTTTGATAGAAAAATAAACTTAAATCAAATACTTTACTCTTGGATGTCATCAATCAAACATAAACTCTCGATAAATCAATATATAAAAGGAGTAATAGATAACATTAAAGCCAAGGAAATGTACATGATTATTTGCAATTTTTGCAGATATTGCAGATTTTCCACTAAAATTAAGGCCCTTTTTTACTGATTATCATTTGAATTACAAATATTTGTGAAAAGAGTCGGCCAATCAATAAGTGACACATTAGTGGATCGATATATGAAATGTTTTAACATTAGTTTAGATAAAAAAGAAGAGAAAAGGCGTTGTTTTCGATTAGAGATTAGGATAATTGCAATTTATTTCAATGAATACACATTTTTAACAAAAACCATTTTTCCAAAACTTACCATCGATTGACAAATTCAGTTCAAACGATTCAGTTGTAAAAATTTGTTATTTACTTTTCACTAGAAAAAAGAGTAGTTTTCGAAGAATTTTCCAATCAATACATTCCTTTTGAGAAATCAATATTTTATACTTAAGAGAAACTCTGAATAAATTTAAATAAATGTTTGAAACATTTCTAAATGAATTTTAATTGTTTTAACACATTTTCCATCACAAGAATGGTTTGCTTACAAAAAGATGAGAATATTTTCAATTTATATTTAAACGAAACTTTTGTTAAAAATCAATGACTAAAA
This sequence comes from Galumnidae sp. Gr-Ori-00277, assembly GCA_034700165.1. Taxonomy (NCBI): domain Eukaryota; kingdom Metazoa; phylum Arthropoda; class Arachnida; order Sarcoptiformes; family Galumnidae; species Galumnidae sp. Gr-Ori-00277. The sequence goes on from JAQIXI010000463.1 coordinate 9,647, forward strand.
CACTGGATTTGAACCTAAACCTCACGTTTTAAAGAGTAATTGACATCTGAATAGAAGTCAGTGCAGAGAAATCTGTAAAATATCATACAATTAAAACTCAAATATGAATATTATTTATAGAAATTAGAAAATAAATTATACTCTATATAAGTTTAAACTTATTACCAGACACTGATTTCTATGGAAATGCCCTAAAACTCCCCCCAATTGGAAATTTCTGCACTTTTAGTCTTCAATTCTGAAAATAAGTTTCAGAAAAAATTCTTTTCTTAATATCAAAAAAAAAATATTTGACTAAATTTTATATATTTTTTTTACAAAAATTTATGTATTCTTCGACTGTATCTCAAATATGGAATTCAAGTAAAAATATATTGATTTCTGTGTATTGAAAATAAATGAGCGATCGGTTGGCCATAAGATTGTTATAAAAAAATGAACTAAAATTGAAAATAAATATCAAAAGCTGTGTCTAATCTCTGGTCAAAAATGACTTGAATTGAGCGAAACTTTTCGTTCAATAATAACTGTTACGACTCTTGTATTGAATTGGAAGAGAAAATAAATCCAAAATATAATGGATTTCACGTAAGATATCAAAAGATCTTTAGACAGAATGAGTCCACGAAAAAAAGAGATTCACTCCAAATATACGATGAAATCATCTTTGATTCCAAAACTAATTCTATTGTATTCTCACAAAAAAAATCAAAACAATTATAATATTAGAATGAATTTGGGATTTGAAAAGTGAGATAAAAAATATATATATTAAAGTCGAGATAGTTTTGAAGCTTTAATTTTGATTTTCTTTTTTGTATCAATTTTGAAGTTTAAAGATAAATGTGTTGTCATTAATGGGAAAAATTTATGAAATTTGTATTCTAATAGCGCTTAATATAAGTTATGAGATATGATATTAAGTTTGAATTTTTAGAGCAAATGAATCGCACGTATAGATAGAGTGCAGGAAAAGAGGAGGAAAGAGTTGGCGAAAAATATCTCATTGTGTGATATGGAGTGTAAATTGGCGTCAAAGTCATCAATCAGTAAATAGTGAGGCCAATACACAGTCAATGGATGATAAGAGAGTGAACTTCGTTGAACACAGACTACAAATGACGACCATTTGCTTTATGGTTCAATTTCTTCAAAATTCATATAAAAAACATTTTAAAGAATTCATAGAAATTCGGTGGCAATGAGTTTGAACATCGAGAGAGGGAATGGGAGAGAAGGAGAGAGTGAATCAGTAATAGAAAGTGAGAGAAAAAGAGTGAGATTTTAGATTAGTGTTAAAGTTATCATCCATTGGTTGAGCACTTGAGAGAGCAAACAGTGAAAGTCATAATTTATTTTTTGTGAGTCGCATAAGAGGCGATGCGATTGATTGTGAACCAGTTGTTGGTGACAGCGATGCAGACATAGAGCTCCGGCAACAGCCGAACAAAAATAAAATTAATTGAAAAGTCATGCAAGAAATGAAAGCGATTTATGCGACGATAATGTGATCGCGAGACTACTATTACTCACTATAAGAATATTCTCACAATTCTAGAGAATATTCTTGACTAAAATTGTGCCCATTTTTCAGAAGTGAAACAAAACATTCATTAATCATTTTGGGCTCTCCATACACTTCTGAGGCACAACTTTTCTTAATTTCACTTATAGTTACTATTGAAAAGACATCACAAACGACACCAAAGATACAGTCCTTTTCCACTGCAGACACTTTTATTGACACTAAATTCAATGCTTTTTGAATAAAATCACGACTAATATATAAATTCTCGTCAAACAATCAATGCTTTCACTTGTAATCTCTCTCTCTCTCTCTCTCTCTCTCTCTCTCTCTCTCTCTCTCTCTCTCTCTCTCTCTCGCATTAAATACATTTAAAAGACAGAAAAGGCATAAAAACTAAATGTATTCTTAGATTAAAAGACATAAAACTTAACAATTGATGAACACTTATATAAAGAAAATTGAATTATTCAACGATTCATTAGAAATAAAAAATATTCTTTAAAAAATGAGACCATTGTTTGGGAACAGTTTTTTTGTTCAATAATTAAACCGAAAACATTCAATGATTACATTTAATGAGTCTGTATTTAACGACTCAACTAATTACACACTTTATATCCTTAAATGTTTCAATTACATATGATTTAACCATGCTCACTATTAATAAAGCTATTTCTCCTCTTAATTAGAATTTCAAATGATTTGACTTCAAAGAAAACTTATTCTGAGTAAAAGTGCATAAACTTAGTATTAGTCTAAAGGTATTGAAGCGTATATTAGAAAATATGAGGAAAATATTAATTTGAAATGCGATCGAAAAGAGTATTAATCGTCAATCAATTGAAGCGAAAGTTTGTTAAAATAAAAGCAATTTATTCGAGAAAATAGTGATTGAATTATAGGCGCGGCTCTCATTCATAGCACAGAATTCTATTTTCAGGAATCAAATGAATTTTGGGTTCAGTCGACAAAATATATCAGAAGAAGAATTAAAGGAAAAAATTTTAGACTTAATGCATATTTAGGTCTAAAGCCTACTATTAGTGTATATTCGGAGCAGTGATTGTCTTTCCATCGATACTCTAATGGAAAGACTACCAAATCAAACAAGGATATTGTGGAGCACAGACTGTCAAATATGTTTAATTTACGTGTGGGCTCTTAGAAAAGCTCAGCACAGGAACACAAAAAAGAGAGATAGAGATGGATATGGAATCTCAAAAATAAGAACTGGATTTTAGGCCTATTCTACGATTCACGCCCTTCGCTTCCTTTGATGCCTGAATGCAAATAATGTACATTAAATCCATTAATGCATTCGAACTGAACTCAACAGAACAAGTAATGGGTAGACTATGGGACGGATCTCCAATCATTTGCCGCTATTTCCAGTCCTCTCTCTCTCTCTCTCTCTCTCTCTCTCTCTCTCTCTCTCTCTCTCTCTCTCTCTCTCTCTCTCCGATTTTAGGAATTGATTAGAAAATGAGCATGGCACAAATATTTTAAAGTTCACTTTACTCTCATCTCCTGTTCTTATGAATAAAAAGTTCGTAAATTTAAGGGAAAAAAGTCTATAATTTGTTTGGAAAATGTTTTGAAAACAGAATTTCTTAAAATAAACGCTTTATTAACGAAAAATTTTAATTTTGAAAGAATTTAACTGAGAATTAGTCACTAAATATAGTCATACGAATGCCGTTTGCAATCATTTTTCACTAGACTTTCAAACGCAACAAATCCAGAGCCCCGACCATTGGCTTTAACTGTAACGATGAAACGCACACCCATTCATTACACAATACTTTTTAGACTATATTTCTCATTATTGTCTCGAAATTGTTTAATAAATTATTGTTTGAGTCATCAATTTCTTTGCTTATTTCAAACCATTAAAGTTATCAATTTTTACGCTAATATTCAGCAAATTATTCTTAAGACAATATTTCATTAAATTTTCAATAAATAATTAAATGAATAAATGACTAAAACTTTTAGAGTAATGACACTAAGATTTAAGACATGATATCAAAACCAAAAAATATGTTTAAAATATTCAATAATTAAAGAATAAGTTTTGAGAGATTTAGTCAGAAATCACTAAATATTTTTCATTATATTCTAATGAAATGACGAGAACTGAAATAATCAATAAAATGTGATTTTTCACTAAATATATAATTAAATATTCTTAACAAAAGTATGAAAATTATTTGAAAGGAAAGTTAATTGGATTTTATCGGAATTGAAGGCAAAAATAAATTTCTTTACAAAAAAAAATTTAATATAAAAAAAGATTTTTGAAAATTAAACTCAGATTTTGTGATATTATGGAAGAAATGAACGCAAAATCTAAGTCTCGGAAAAAGAGTTTGCAATAAATCAAATGAAAAGAAAAAAAAGTTTAAAGAAGTGTTGAAAAATTCTAAGGAAAGGCTTTCTTTTCGCAAATCGAATGAATGATAGGAAGACATGAGAGGAGAGACAGTAGAGAACAGAGCGATAAGACATTAGTCATACTTTTGGTCGTCAGGTATAGGGTTTGCAGTTTTGTTGTCATTTGGTCTCAGAAGAGAAGAGCAAAACCCAAATCCGATGTAATCGAATGGATTGAATACCAACACGAAATTCAATCAATTAATCAGAGCTTTCGCTCACAAATACAGTGCACTGGAAATGGTGTTGGATTGGAAAGGCATAGAGGGCTGCCATCAAAAACCCAAAACATACGATCCATCACTTGGAGTGTCGTTCGCAAGAAGTCAACACATAATTCGGATTAACTAATCAATGAAAGCGCTCCGAACGCATCGATTGACTCCAGGAATGTTTGCCAACATTTTGTAAATGATTTCTGGAGTCAAACCTCCATTTGTTTTAATTACTAAAGGATTTTGCAATTAATTCCAATGAGAGTCTCATTGAGACAACATATCAACCCTCGAAAGCCTTCAAATGAAGGTCTGTATCGACAAGTATTTCAATTGTGATATATTCTAAGTGCAGGTTTTGACTCTTAAGTTGACCTAAAAAATAAAAGTTTTGCTCCAATTTCTTAAATATTTTCTTCATATGTTTGACTAAAAGTAAATGTATTGGGGGCGTAGCTCAGATGGTAGAGCGCTCGCTTAGCATGCGAGAGGTACCGGGATCGATACCCGGCGCCTCCACTTTTATTATTTTGCTTAAAATTAGAAATACTTTTAAACTAAACTTTAGTCAAAAGAAATTTTAGACTCAATTTTCTAAACGAAACATAATTTTACGGAAAAACTTTTTTGATGAGTGCTTTTATTCTATATTTCTTTAGTGTCATCCATGAAATTGTGTCGAAATTCTGGGATTTATTCATAACTTAACAAAAAGAGAGTAAAAATATTAATAATTATTTATCGAAAAACCTATCGTCAAAACCCCATAAAATGATTGATTGCTTGAGTTTGAAGTTATTAAAAGAATTTTCATTCTTTTCTAAACAAAATACAAAATAAAATTTATATATTTATTATAAGAAGAAACGAATAGAGTTTATCAGAGCGTAAAAAATATAAGAGAAGCCAAATGTGAGCACAAAATTTGAATAAAATCAATACAAGTTTAGTAATGATGAGTAAAAAAAAGAGAAAAAAAAATTAAAGACTAAAATTATAGAAGAAATTAAAGACTAAAAAATCAATTAATTGAATGAAACACTAATTTCATTAATTAGGGCTTAAAAGCAGAGTTCAAAGAAAAGGCACACTTTTGTGCTGATCTCCAGATTCGGGCTTTAATTAAGTGATACTAAAAATGAAAATCTAATAAAAACTCATTACTAACACAAAAACCTTAATATGGGATAAATTTCATTAATTTTTCAGTTAATAAATTGCATTAAAATTAACGACCGAATGGAGGGAAAGGCATAAAATTCTTATTTTGGTTCAGAAGTTATCACTTCCTTTATGACTAAATCTCTAAAAAATGATATTAATTTTTAATCAAATTAATCATTAAAAGACACGCAAACTATTCACTGGCGATAAAAACCAGTGAATAAAATGTTTCAGTTAATTAACTAAAGAATCATAACATAGACAATGAAAGCCATCCATCCCTTTGCTCTTCACACTTACCCTAAAGATAGAGAATGTGATCCCAAAGCGTTGTTAACTAAAGTTTTAGTAAAGAAGTATTTCTTCAGAAGAAAGGCTGAGCTAATCATTATTCAGAGTATTTTCATTTGATTATAAGACAATAATAGAATAACTGAACTCTTATTTCTAACCCAAAGCTCATCAGATATTCGCGAATATAAGTTAATAATAGAGCGGAAGAGCTCTTTGGCTAAAGCCATGTCTGTTATGCCATCTAATACTCTCTTTCTGTTTGAAGAATGTCTAACAAATTAATTAACTAATTATTATCTGACAAAACAAACCAAATAAAGACTTAAAACTTTCCATACATTCATAGATGAAATTCTTCACAAAAATGAGTCAACAAATGTCAAAGAAAAGTGTCTAAACTTTTGTAATACTTTTAGTGATAAATTCATTAAAAAAAATATAAGATGTTATCAATGAAAAAAAACCAATTTAAGGAACAATTACTAAATAGTTATTATTTAAAAGTCAATAAAAGATAAATTTAACAAATTATTGACTGATTTTTAGTGAATTATTGACAGAAAATTAAAATCGCAAACAATTAGTAAACATCACTACAAACACATCACTAAACGAATAGAATTGTCAGAAAGAAAACGATAGAAACGATAAAAAGAAGCGATAATTCATATTTTCGTCCGACGTTTGAATAACACTATCAGTAAATGTCTCGGAATATGAATGAAACTGATAAGAAGTGGTAAGAAAAATGAGCTTGCTAATGTTTATTACAATTTGTTAAATGCCTTAATGGTGCCCAAATCGGGCCAAAAGAGAGATTCCCCAAAACAAGATATTAAACATTTTTTTGTTAGACTCGAATCGCATTCATATTAACATCAAAACTAAAATATAAAAATGTTTGGTCTCTCTATTGGATAGGACTCTGACTCTGAAAATGAGAGCAATGTTTTCGATGAAAGCTATGCTTCGATAAAGAAGTCAAAGAATAGATCCGACCAAAGAGGAAGACTTCGATTTTTGGCTGAACTCCAATCGATTCACAAACACTGATATCTAAAGCAATTTTTTTCGGTTCTCTACTATTTCTGCTCTATTTTTCTATAAGTTTTGTTGATTTTGTCTTTTCTTTTGCTGGCAATCGATGACATCATAAGAGCATTACATAAAAAAATTCAAAAGAATATAACAAACTTTTAAACTTTGTTTTAGAAAAGAAGTAATTCTTAAATCTTTCCATTAATAGTAAACATAATATTTGATTGAAAACATTTATAATATAATGTTTTGATTAAAGAAACACTTAATATAAAAGATGTGTTTTTTTTTGGTTAAAATAAAGCCAACGATGAGAACAAATTTCAAACTTTTTTATTGATTAAATAATCAGTAAAAAAAAAGTTTGATACGAATGGGAGAGAATGTGAGCCATCAATAATTTTTTAGACATTTTTCAGACATTAAAAACTTGTTTTCTAATTATCAGTAAATTGTTTGGAAATTATGAAAAAAGTGATGATTTCAAACAAATAATGATTTTATCGCTTAAATAACATAAGAACTGAAAAAAAGGAAATAAAAAAATAATTCTAAGAATTTTGATATAAATTAACTGAAATATAGTTTTGATATTTATTTTTTGAAAAATTATTAATAAAATTCTTAAAATAGTATTGAAAATATGTTTTCAATTTGTGTGCAAAACAATAGATATTCTAAAGAATTGTAAATCAAAAACTCATTTCAAATGTCTTATCATAAATTCAAATATTCTTTAAGAGAATAGTTTCTCAAATTTTATTTGAAATCTACAATAAATTCAATTTTGTGTTGAGTCAGACGACTAGTGCTGGCATTCAATTGATTTCAAAATAAAATCAAAAGAAAATTATGAAATTCAATAACATTTAAATTATTGAATCAAATGCTTTCCGTCAAAAGTGTTTCAAACACTCGGAATAACAATATTTTCGAGAAAAAAACATTTAAAAGTATAATAGAAAGAGAAGTACAGAAGAAAATGTTTAATACAATTCAAATGGAGTCAGAAATTTAAAGCACAAGAATTGGATTCTTTGAAGAAGAAAAACCGGAACTTAGTTTCTAGAGTTAGAAAGACTTTACTCTAAAACTTAAAATATTGTGGAAATGGTTCTCAGATGAAGAGCAGTGCAGAAACGCGTTAAGGCATATATGCAAACATTGAGAGGACAACTGTAAAGAGATTCGCTTTAAGCAGTGCTAAAGTCACTGAAAAATGTATTTTTGATGAATAGTGAGAATCAAAAACTTCAGACATTGAACACAATCTAACAAAATATGGAAACTTTAGCTCAAAAAGAAGGAAATGTAGTCAACGAACAAATATTCATATATTTCTCTAAATCTATGAATACCTATAAAATGTAAATATAAGTCAGACTCTAAATGATCGCCAGTTTGTAACAAATATTTGAATATTTATTAAATAAAAGTTCAAAATATCTAAACTAATGACAAAAATCTCTTCAATTGAGTGCTTAAAAGAGCGTCAAATTGAATCTCAAATCTAATAGTTTTGAAATTTTATTGAATATTGAAAAATGTATTTTAAATGATCAAGATAAAATGTCAAATGCTTTAAAATATTGTTTCAATATTTAATTGAACTCTTGAACGGTTAGAAAAGTGTCAAAATTCTGAACAATATTTAAAAGCAAAGCCTTTTGAAGTGCATAAAAGTATACCGAAAGTCATATAATCATAAATAAAAGTATCGAAAACCCATATATTTGGAGGGAATTACTGTTCATTTGTATAGCAATAGAGAGGGTAAGTCAACAACAAAATCATACCATAAATCAAATTACAACTTATATTAGAAACTTTACGTCTAATTAATCAAAAAAAGTGCACAAAAATCGGTGCAAAGAAAAATGAGTCTTAAAAAAAGTTAATTTCATATTTGAAAAAAACCAAAACTAAAATCTACCGGAAAATAATCATTAAAATAAGAGCCAAAAATAGTTGAAAAATCAATTTATTTGAGAAACCAATCAAAAAGTTGAGCCCTTCAAAAATCATTTGTTACTGATTACAGTAAACATGAGCAAGATGCTAGCAATGGATGAGCAAGATGCGAGGCTATATCAAGGACAATAAGACTCAGCCTTGAAAGATATTTGAATACAATTTGTCTGATCAAATGAAAGAGTGTTCGGATGACAAGAAATCACTAATAGAAGAGACAATTTGTGACTTTCAATGAAATAAATATAAGAATTAGTGAGAAGTCACTGATTTAGTGGATTAGTTTCAGACACGAAAAATACATTACATGAGAATTAAAAGCAGAGAAACAAAAAAAAGTGGACAACAAATAAGAAATACATTCAGAATAAAAGAGTAAAAAACAATAACAACTGAATAGAAGAGCAAATGAATTACGGAATTAGATGTGAGAAGTGTTTAAGTGACACAACATTCAAACAAATGGGAATTAATTTGTTATCAAAACAGACAAAACGTTGTCTTGAGATCAGAGAACGAAGACTAGAGTTTCGGATAATTTAATTACTAAAGCATTTTCGAGACCAGAAAAAACTCATAAAACAAGTGCACAAACACTTAATCTATTAATATTTAGTCTTATATTTGTTTAGGAAATGCGAGAAATACTTCCTTTTCTTAAATATTTAGTATTTGTTTTCATTCCTGAATTTGGGGCCAAATTAGCGAATATTTTGACAAATTTGTGGTCAAAAATAAAGATAAACTTTAAATAAATGAGTTTTTGTTTTACAAATACCAGTAATTCTAAACTTATGTTCAAATGACAGACAAAAGGATAGAAACAAATGAATTGTTTTTAGATTTAGAGAAAAAATATATATATAAATGAAAATATCAAACAATACTAACAGAAATCAGAGACTATGAAAGGAATTTATGGGAAAGCGATGGGAAGCCACACATTTGTCACAAATTAGGCCTATATTATGAACTCAATATATAAAGAATATCATAAACAGTGGCACCGCTTAACTCTAACAAAACACTGAATCATATTTATATTTTTAACAAGGTTAATTATCAAGTTAATTAAAATTAAAAATTAAGTTAATTTTTACTCAATTTATATTCAAATTAATTTTAGAGAGGAATTAGTTGTCATACTTTCATATAAATGTCAAATATGTGACACAAAATATTCTCCGAATCAAAGAATGTCTTAAATTATCCCAAAAAAATACAGAAGAATAGCATAAAAGTTAAAACACATAAATAAATGTTTAACTCTTTTATAGGAAACTTTAAATAAAATTTATGCGAAAATCCTATAAATTCTCAAATTCTGTGTAAAACTATATATTCTGTAACCAAAAAAATTTCAAATTCTGTGCGAAACAGAATTTATAGCGAAATCTATCGTCAATTTTAAACAAATCACAAAAAGACTTAACCATAAAAAACGTCTCTCAATGACATCACGTTTTGTTCACAAAAGTGAAGTAAAAGTAAAGTTCAATTATAAAATAGTGAAGACGTTATTGTCTGTCAGTAAATATCAAAACAATTCAAATGAAATCAACGAAACAATCATTGAATACAATGAGCTCTTCATCGGATTCATTGCGTAAATCAATTGAGACACTAATCAAATGTAGTATCAAATTGGAGGTCAACAGCGAAACCATTTGCAACGCGTGTCAGTATTTGCATCGATTTGGCCGAGACTTTGATGTCAAACAATATGACACGGATTTGATGTCAGCCACAGCTCTTTATCTTTCGGCTAAAGTCACTGAAAACCACTTAAAACTTCGGGACATAATTCAAGTGTTTTTCCAAACATTACATAAAACAGAGAAGAAATCAGAAAAGAGTGAAATGGATCTCAAGTTATATATGAGTCTCAAAGAGTCAATCATTGATTGCGAACTATTACTTCTTCGTCTCCTGAAGTTCAGAGTAGACGTTAATCTTCCGCACAAATATCTTAACATTTATTTGCAAACACTTATCCGATGGATGGGCGACGACTCTATGGCCTCAAAATTAGATACAACGAGTTGGGCACTACTCAATGACTACTTATGTGCTGACCCGAGGAGTCTTTACTACAAACCCAATCAAATCGCTATTTCTGTCATTGAATTATCGCTTCGACTTCTGGACTATAAGATCCCATACAATGACGAGGCATTGATTTCATGGAATGAAGCCTTTGATGAAAGTCTTACCAAACAAACCATTGAAGAAATTTGTCAACAAATCATTAGTCTATTTGGAAGTGAAGAAAACCGGACCCAAGACAAGCACTCAGACAGGAAATACACCCCTCACAAGGTTTACGACTATAAGAAGTCTTAAGATATTGTTTCTAAACATAGATTTCAAACAATTTTCACTAATTTTTCTAAAAAACCATTTGATTTCAATTTATATAATATTTTCAATAAATGTTTTTAATAAAACTGAGACTTACTTTAAATTATTGGTTGAATTGTTGTCATCAAAAACCGATAAATAAATGAAAAGACTTGATATGAGGAATACGAGCGACGAATCCGATATAATTCCTGTTTTTTATAAAGAATATCCTTTAATAAAAAAATTGTAAAATTAAACGTTTGATACCGTCGTCTGCTTTAATGGTTGCAATAACTTTGAAGACTTCAAACACAACCAAAAGAACGGCTGCACTGAAAACAAAATATAAATTTAAAATAGAAATAAGATTTCATTTGAAGGCAATTACTGAGTAAACAAAAGTGTCTGAGCGCTCAATAGTGAGCCTCTTATAAGAAAAAAGGCCAACGAATAGGATATTGCAGTTATGGCCAAAACAATTAATCGAAAAACAGATCTTTTGAACTCTTCGTCGTCAGAGTTGGAGCCTTCGGACAAATATAGTCCAAAACGTGTGACTAAACCAATGATTTGTCGCACTTCGATGTATATTATTATTGGTTCACAATTTGATAGTAAAAAACCAAATAAATTGATGACAATTGTCGGGACATTAATAAATGATTGACTGAAGAGAAATACCAAAACAATTACGTTTACGAATGACTCCAAGAGTGCGAACTCTGACTAAAATACAAAAATAATGAGTTTTTTTTAAAAAGTAAACCATTAGATACTATTCCCAAAATTAGGCAAATGAGTGGACATATTTTGTATACCTTTAGTAAAGTCCGAAACCATTTGTTCATTGAATCAGAAATAAGAAAATAAAGACAAATGATTAGCGATTGTCTCAAAATAGTTTCGGAGCCATAAAATGAGGCCACAAATGGCCAAAACAGGGCTATAATCAACGGAAGTATATTAAATAAGGTGTCACAAGATATTAAGGATAACATTTATTCAGTTAAAGTATTAAATATATTAATTAAATTAAAAGTAAATAAATAAATAAATAGTTAATCGATGGCACAGATGTGAAACTTTTCAAAATGTGTAGGAATTTAAAACACATGACTTCATTCACAAATCAAAACAAATACAATATATTTATTTATACAGATTTAGGGCCAAAACATTTTTAATGCTTTTTATTGTATGTATTGAATGAAATGAAATTTTAAAAAGTATTGCCTGACATCTATTGACTGCTTTTATTTTATCAATTCATTCATCTTTAAATGTGTCGGACACTATTATCAGGTATATTCTGTAAATTATTCTTGAATAATTCATTTGTTTATCATTAAATTTTAATTTAATTAATATATAAATAGTAAAGAAGTAAAGAGAGGGAAGAAATGAGTGCTTTTGAATCGGAGTTTAATATATTTGATAAACAAATCTATTATGAAATCAAAAATTAATTTCAATTCAATAATTGTTTTCAATTTAATTGAGATTATAGTCATCGAGTAATGAGTGAACCAATAAAAACAGTTTTGTTGAGCTGCGGTTCATTTAATCCGATAACAAACATGCATTTAAGGCTTTTCGAGTTGGCTAAAGAACACCTCAATAGGAAGGGTAGTCATGCGGTGGTGTCCGGCATACTATCGCCAACTCATGACTCATATGAAACAAGTAAACGATTGGAATCAAGTGCGCACAGGTGTCAAATGGCACGACTGGCTCTCAAACCTATATTTAATGAACAGCATTGGGTTCGAGTCGACGACTGGGAATGTCGTCAGAACTGTTGGTTCCGTACCCGACAAGTGATGGACCATTACTTCCAACAATTAAATGATCCTTCAATTAGTTTGAAGCTGTTGTGCGGCGCAGATCTCTTCGAAACATTTAATGTTCCCGACCTCTGGAAGGATGAGGACATCCACACAATAGTTGGCAAATATGGTCTCGTAGTCATTACTAGAGAGGGTTCCGACCCTTTTAAGACAATAGAAGAAAGTCCAAAGTCTACGATTCTTAAGAAATATAAACAAAATATATTTATAGTGAAGGAAAAGATCCCGAATTTGATCAGTTCTACAGCCATTCGAGAGGCCGTCAAAAATGATGAGACCATAAGATATTTAGTTCCCGATTCTGTCATTGAATACATCAAAACTAATAATTTATATAAATATTGATTTTTATTAATAATATATAATTGATTTTTATATATTTTATAATAAAATTACTATAAATTTAAGTACACTTTTAGTCGAAGTCTAGTACTTATTGAAAATAAAATCATTATATTTAAGTCAAAACAAGGTTTGAGGGGAACCAAAGGTAACCGATTTACGAAAAGTGCTATTTTTAAAAACACATGAAAATAAAAATGAACATGCATATATCTTGGTTATTTATCAACCAATTTTTGTTTTGAGTACATATTTTAACTCAACGTGAAGAGGCGAATCGAATCCTTGTATCACTTATCTTGATCCTACCTTGGGCTAATATTTTTTTTTGTAACCGATGTTGTGGTACCTTTTCTTAAGTATGTTTCTATGATTCTCTATGGGTTATTGTTATATAA
>JAQIXI010000464.1:0-23217 GCA_034700165.1 Galumnidae sp. Gr-Ori-00277
TTGACTCAATCTTTTAGAGTTCCTGAAGATTATGAGACAAAAGACAAGTGTTTGGCAGAGAATGGATATGAAATCAACTATAGAATGGATTTAGGAAAGGGTGGGTTTGGGGTAGTCTACAAATCTAAGGATTTAAGAAATAATAGAGACGTCGCCTGTAAAGTGATTTCCTTATCCGACGACAGAACCCAAAAAAAAGATTTGAAGAATGAATTACATATTTTGATGAGTTGTCAACGAAATGATAATATAATCCAATACTTCAATCATTTCATAATAGAAGAGTCGACCACAAGAAAGGAATTGTTTATATTCATGGAATTAGCGAATGGGAGAACACTTTGGGATAAAATTCATACAAAAGACCATATCTTTAAACCTTTGAGGAAAAGTTTAGTGAAAAACTATTTCAAACAAATAGTTAATGGTTTACACTTTTTGCACACAAAGATGAAAGTATCGCATAAAGACCTCAAACTATCAAATATTTTAATTGTAAGCATTGGTTCGAAAGAAATTATAAAATTGTGTGACTTTGGGATCAGTCGAATCCGTTTCGATGAAGAAAAGGGAAGAATTCTTAAAGACTTTATAGGCGTCGGAACCGATGATTATATGAGTCCTCAAATATTTAAACTTCATATTTACGAGATTTTTGAATATAAAGTGGGACCTCTTCACTATTTCAACTCATTCAGGGCTGACTGTTGGGCTCTTGGAGTTTGTCTTTTTGCAGTCATTACCGGAGATTATCCTTTCGAAAGAGAAGATGTGAGCAGAGAATCGTATATAAAAATGTATAAACAAATGATGACAAAGAGTCCTAAAACTCGATATGATATAAGTAAAGGAACTCAATCTAAATATGGCTTCCATTGTATAGACCTAATTAACCAATTATTAGAACCGACGGCTACCATAAGAATAGACATTAGATGTACTAAAGATCACCCGTTTCTCAAAAGTGAATCAAAAAGTAATTAAAAGAATTTAAACCTCGTTTTAAGTCTTCGATATTAAGTCAATTAAATTTCTTTAAATTAAAACTTAATAAAAAGTGAATCCAATTCTGTAGTTCTTCTTCGCAATCAAATACATAAGATTTTTAAGTTGAGCAAGTTACCTTTTTTCCATAATTACACATTTATAGAAAGACTATGTTTTATAATAATATTAATTAACAAAAACTATTATAATATCTGTAATTAAATTTTAAAGATTGGAATCAATGTATATATTTATTGCATTTATTTTGGTTTTAATATTATTTAAATTATAATTAATTAAAACAATAAGTTAAACCCATTATATGTCAGCACATAATTTACAAATATTTTAAATAACTCGAAATCCGTTCGTGACTCTCGACTGTACCCAAACGAGTACTTCTCAATCGAGATCCGACTCCCACTCTATGCAATACAATGTTTAAAAGTCCTTGGTCATTTAATAAATAAAATTCAATTAATCTTATTATGCAATTATTGAAAGCGCGTAAAATTATTTTAAAATTTGATTTATATTTGATATAAAATCACTTTTAATAGATTAACGACAAATCATTAGTTATGGGTTTATGTAAAACAAAGTATAAAAATCTTGAGAGGGCACAGAATATGAAAAGAACAGCCAATAATAAACATATAAACCAAAGTATTTTAAAGAAATTTATTTCGAGGACTCAATTCATGAAAGCAATAAATGACGAGAAGTCGTCTACAGTTCTGCTAACGATTTTAAAGTGGCCCTACAGTGACTTCTCTAAGATAACCGAAACCATTTACTTGACTTCTATCGGAGGAATGATTGAAGAAAATATTTTTGACCACAAAATCAATTGTATTATTAGTGTTACTTTTGAATCACCCCTTTATAGTCTCAAAAATATTGAATTTATTAGAGTTCCGGTAAATATCATCGATTAGTTTCTCTTCAGTTATTTATTATTAAATAATTGATTTATAGGTCGACGACGAGTCCAATGAAGACATTTATATCTACTTCGATGAAGTGTCCCGAAAACTCAACGAAATAAAGGAAAATAGAGGCAAAGCATTAGTCCATTGTATGGCTGGAGTCAGTCGATCGGCGACTTTGGTTTTGGGTAAGTCTTAGACTATTTGACACAAATCTAAAGACATTGAATTGATTTAAAGCATATTTAATGAAATACAAGAAAATGAATTTAAAAAATTCCTTTAAATACATTCGTTCGAAGCGATCAGTAGTTCAGCCAATCTCTGGATTTTTCTCACAACTGATTCTATACGAAAAAGAAATTTTTGGTAAAAACAGTGTCCAAATGATAACCTATGAAACCAAAGGTATTCGAGTAACTGTTCCCGATTTTTATATCACAGAATATCCAGACTTATTGGATAAAGAAGTGAAGAGGATTTGTGGAATCAATATTTTCAAAGAGGAGACAATAATGGCTGAATTCACTGAAAGAACAGTTTTGTGAAGAAAACTATTATTAATTGGTTTTTGTCCTCAAATTAAGTTTTAATATTAAATAAATTAAAATATTTTCTTCAATTTTAATGAATAAATGACTTAATATTAAGGATTATTTCAATGAAATATTGAACAGTGAACATGGTAAAATTTTTGGACCTTTGAAATTTAATTGGGTTCAAATTTTTGAATTAGACTAAAGTCATATTTTAAATGAATATTTAATTCCTGAAAATATATTGAAAGTAAAAATATGGCCATAAAATTGATCCCAATTTCAATTGAAATTCAATTTCTATATTCTTTGATTGACACCAGCTTTGAATGTCTACCAATTTATAACCAATTAATTCATCACAAAATTTATAATTAGTTTTAATCCCAAATTTACAAAATGAACTTTTATTCGCAATTTTAACGAATTAAACAAAATTTTTGATTAAATATTGTAATATTAGGGGCACTTCAATCGATTTTTATTTAAATTTGAGTAAAGTTCCGAATTAGTGCACCTAAATTGATCTAGTTACCTAGATTTAGTTCTAAATTTTGGGAAAATTTCATCGCTTACTTAATTTTTTTATTATTCAAATTGTTATGTAATTTGATATCATTTAACTCATAAGTTTACCATTGATTTAGACTCTAAACAAATCAATGACCAGTACTATCAGTATAAGTTGATTCAAGTATAAGTTCTTATTTTTTATTTTGGAAAATAAATTTAAATTTTTGTAAATTTTATTCAATGGATAACAGTTTGAGTAAAATAAATTTATTGTAATTTAATAATTTATAAAATGATATTTTAATTTATTTTGATTTTTTAGAAAAAGTATTGAATTTAAGTGAATAATATGTGAAATGAATTCGTTTTATACTATTATTTATATAATATTTGATTTTATATCAAAAATAAGTTTATAATAAATGTTTATTATTTACAAAACAAATAAAATGAGAATTAACATTACCTAGAGTGTATGGGGAATATTCACCCGTTACACCTGGCATACTTTATGATTTTCAAATAAAGCAAATAATATTGGTCAATTTTGTTGCTGGACCCTCTTTTTTATAGTACTTTTATATATAGTTTGAAGTGATTCGTAACTTTTGGGACAAATATTAAGATTAGTTTAAGTGAAAGCACAGTCATATCTTACAACATCACAGCCTATGTTTCTATTATAGTTATCTAAACGACATTTGGACTAGTTCAAATTTTTTTATTTTGTAATTTTTATATAAAACTCTCTCTAAAAATCTTTCAGTTTTTGGTTTTATCCTAATTTACAAAAATGTATTAAACATTAAACATATATATTGTTATATTAAACATTTTAATATAGTAAGCAAGCAAAAATGGCAAAAATGGCAAACCCTTGTAAAAATATTATTTTAAATTATATATCACTTAATAATTTTCTTTAAAAATTTCACAAAATTTTAGAAAATTTTAAGAAATGTCAGAAGATTTTGCTGAATGGCGTCAATTTTTAAGAAAATTTCTGCCAAATGTCTAAAAGGGGTTTATTTTAATAAATGGTTTTTCGAGGAATTTAATTAAGAATTGTTTAAAATAACAAAATTCACAATTTTTGTATGTGTTTTGAAAAAATTGATGAATTTCCTCGATTACTTTATAAAAATTCTTATAGATAGAGATTTTTAGCCTTCAAATTTGTAATGAGCATGCTCGAATTAACAAGAGTAAATATATTGTTGATTTGTCTAAATTTTTTCCCATTTTGATCCTCTTTTAACTCCCTTTACTCACTTTATTATAGGTAATATAGAAAAGTGTCAGCAAAAAACTTTATTAACACCAAATTTATGTGCTTTTTTGAAAATCTTAAAATATCCCTGGTACAAGGTTGGAAGATTTCTCATAGATTGTGGGTAAGGTATTCTTTTTGTGAATTATTTAATGAGTTGAATGTAAGATGAGTCGGGTAATGATGGTTTGGGTAAATCTTTTTCAATAGCTATGAGTTGTGGTCCGATTTCACTTATGGGAAGTCTGTCCTGAGGTCTCATTTGCCAACACGAGAGCATTATTTTGTATATATTGTCCGGACAGTACTCTGGTTTGGATAAGAGTTTACCACAGGTCACCTGTTGTATCACTTCATGATTGGACAATTCGTACCAAGGTTGTTTACCAAAAGTCATGATTTCCCAGAGGACTACTCCAAAACTATAACAATCGCTTTCTATTGTGAATTTGCGATATATTATAGATTCGGGAGCCATCCATCGAATTGGTAACAGTGTTTGTCGGCCAACCTTTTCATAAAGAACAGCATAAAGAACAGCTAGCAACATTTTATAAAAGATAAACGAAATAATTACTCGATAATAATCAGTGGAATAGACGTCTCGAGACATTCCAAAGTCTCCAATTTTAGTGACTAAACCACATCCGACCAAACAATTTCTTGTGGCCAAATCTCTGTGAACGAAGTGCTGTTCAGCCAAGTATTCCATTCCGGAAGCGATTTGTATGGAAATCGTCAGTAAATCACTTTGAGTTAAGGGTCCGATATTTTTAACACTAGAATTGGATGACTGAGAGTTTTCTGCGGATTTCAGAAGAAGACTATCCGGTCCCTGAGTTCGGAGAAAGTTATTGAGGTCTCCGTATTCCATATACTCGAATAGCATCATATGTGGGTCGCCGTCTAATGATATGCCATAGAATTTAACGATATTTTGATGGACTAAATTCATTAATAATTCCGCTTCTCTTTCGAAGTCTTTTCGCGCCTCTTCTGAGTTAATATCTTTTAGAGTCTTAATAGCGACTAATGTTGTCGGTTCGTCCTGAGTCAAGAAGTCAACGGTTCCCAAAAACACTAATTTTGTGATAATAATAGAAAATAATAAAATCGAAGTTCATTTGAAAGCAAACCTCTTCCAAAGGCTCCCTCTCCTAAGGCTTGAATAAAACTGATCTTCTCTTTTGTAATGTGTTTAATGCCTTTATTATTAAAAATGATATTAATATAAGTGTCAATCAGTTTATAGTAAGGAATACCTGTGTTTAGAAGTTTTTCGTTTTCTGTCAAATAATTTGGATTCTCCACCAGTTTTGACATATTTAGAGGAATCCTTTCCCTCGACATTAAATGATCGCATCTTTTTTTAACTGAATTGTTGTCGTCTCGAAAACAGAAATTCAATAAAATGTTGGGACAGATATAAAAACAAATTGAGTCACAATTATTAGGATTAATTTCAGCAGATCTTCTGTTTGGAGTCCGACCCAAACATTTTCTTCTATTTAAACAAAATATAAAACCGAAGAAACCGATCACTACCACTACCGCTATCACTGACACCAGTATTGCCATTAACTGAATAACAAAAATAGATTAACTTTTAGTAAATCAATTCAAATAGAAATCATTACTCAGAAACTTAATAACAATTCTTCTTTTAGAGAAGAAAAGTATCATTTTTTATAATGTTTTTTTACAAGTTCAAACTTTGCAGGCTAAAGTTTAGTTTATTTATTTAGTATATTTTATGAGTTATCCATCAAAAATTAATGAGACGTCTTATTACCCGATTATTAAAATCGTAAATAAAGTAATAAGTTTTCAATGTTTTAATAACAACAAAACAAATAAATATTTAGTAAACGTTCGATACCTCTCGATATCAAAACTAATTCATAATAAAACAGTCATAAAAAGAGTGAATTGAATTTAATAACTGCCGACAAATAAAATAAAATTAAAAGTGAGTCAACTGATGGCTAATAGATTTGTATTCAAGATTTGCCTTAAGGTTTAAATTTTTTTCCAAATTTCCCATTAAATCCTTAAGATTTCGGGAATTTCTTTATTAAAATAATGTTTAAAAGTTATGAAAATCCCTTAAAATGGATTATTTGGTCATCACTTGGAAATAATACCTAATAATGTGGTTGAAATCAAACGAAAATATTATTCTAACAAATTTTATTTCTTTAATTTTTAGTTAATTTTTTGAAAATAAAAAAAAGAATTTAAAATGAATAAAATGGTAGTAATTGTTACTCATTTGTTAAAATTTCTGATTAATTCGTTATTTAATTGAAAAATCAAAAGTTTCTCTGGGAATATATATTTGCATGCTGAATTTATAATTGAATCACAAATGATTGAAAACTCATGAAAAGTGAAAATTGTATTTAATTAAAGAAAGATTCAAACAGATTGTCATCTATTTTAGTTAACTGAGCGATAAGGAAAGGCTTCAGTCAATTTGCAATTCCAATAACACAAATTTGATTAGTTTTGTTGAGACAAACATTTCTCTCAATCGATTTCTTTGTATAAAACTTTTCTTCAGTGCAAAAGACTTCGAGAAATGTTTAACAAATTTCTGATTAATTTTCTGTTTCAATGAAATCATTTTATATTTTTATTTTTCAAATTAAAGTTTCATTATTTTTAAAGCATTTATTAAGACATTCCCAATAGAGTCGCTCTAAATTCAATTATAACTTTTTATATAAAAAGCCTGAATTCACTGAATCTAATAATTGAATTCATTTTAATTCTCTATAAAACAAATATTTTTAATAAAATCCAATATTTTAATGGAAACACAATTCAGTCTTAAAATTCATATCTTCAAAAGATCTAACTTATTATTATAAGTAAAGTACCTTAATACTTTATAGTATGTTTTTAAACATTTGTCTAAATGTAGTGTTAGTATGAATTGAAACTCAGAATAAAGTAATTGATTGAAACAATTCAAAGGTTTTTTTTTGTGAATAAAATAACTGAAAATTTGTTTACCATAATTTGATCGGAAGGAGTACTGTCTTCCGGATCCTGTGAAGTAATCGTATCGCTTACTGAAGAGTGTGATGGACCCGGATTTGGAAGTCTTTTGGGTAGACGTGTCGGTGAAATCAGGGGCTTAACATCTGCGCCAATAAATATTATTAAAGAATAAACGAATGGATAAATTGAGACAATCGTTAGAAACCTTTATGAAACTGAGCCTCGACTGACATATTGGACTCTCCCAAAGAGTTAGCAGCGATTAGAGTATATAAGCCATCGTTTACATGAGTTGCTCTTTCAATTTGTAAGCACCCTGGTGAAACAATTTCCAATAAAATACTTGAGCACAAATTCTCATTTGAAGTTCAATAAAAGATTCTTAAAAAAGAAAATAATTTGAGACTATTTTAAACGATTCACTTCTTAATCAAATCACATCTCATTTATTCCTTTTCCTCAAATATTTTTATAAATACAATAATATTAATATTTTAATGATTATTATTAATACAAAAATATTTTCTTGGAATTCAAAGATATAATTCAGTCAAATAAATGATATTTTTTCAGATATAAAACCTTTAATTTTGAAGAAAATAGTATTTTTGTGTTAATAATAATCATTAAAATATTACAGTTAAACAATTATCTGTCCTAGATGCTCAATGAATTTCACTGATGTTCAAAATAATGTTATCACTTTTGAAGAGTATTGACGAGAAGACTGGTATCAAAGTTATTCATTAAAAATAAAGTCATTTTAAACAAAACTTTCATTTATTCACTAAAATATTTGTGAATTTTGCATAAAATAAACTAGCTGCTTTAAAAATTATGATTCATTTGAGCGTCAATTCACAGATAATTATAGCCGGGAATCCCAATCAGACACAGAGAGTAAAATATTCTGTTATACATTAACCTAGATTGTACTTAATTAATACATTAACATAGAATATGCATTGACCAAGGGCTAGTTTGTAAAATAAATCCTACAAAAGTTAGAACCTTTACAATGAGTTTAATTGTGTCGTTTTGTTTACATTGAATAATCAAAAGAAAAGTTCATTTTATATATCAAATATTTAGTTAATAAATACCTTGCTTACTTATATAAATAATGTTACATATGATGTTATGATGTTAATGTATATATGAATAAGTTTAATGAGCTTGCACATGTCATATACCAAACGCACGAAATTTCCTAGAAAAGTGTCTGATTGGAATATTCGCTGTATTATTGCATTCTTCGTGATTTTGAATATTAGAAATGTTTTTATAAATTATTTAAATAAAACAATTGTCAGAATATTTTTTATTTTTATTTAAATAACATTTTTTTTATTGATATTTCAAACGATATTTCAATCGTTTTAATGGTTTCTTCACATGAGTTATATTAATGAGCTTTTATAAAGTGGAACTTGAATAATGAAACTTGGTAAATAGTTCATAAATTGGTAGTATTAATAAACAAGGTTTAAGGGAAAGCTTATATACCGACAAATCTTATCAGTGATAAGTTATCAGTAAAAAAGAAAAAATAGTCAGAATAATAAAAGAGAGTTAAAGAATAATTTAAGAAATACCTTCATTGATATAATCGTTTTTGTACTGGGTAAGTATTTCGAGATCACTAATAGTTTCGGACATGTTTAATGGTTGATTATTAAAGTACCAAGTTCGTGTAACGGGAGGCACTCCAGTAATTCTATATTTAATGCACCAAAAAAACTTCCTTTCGATGGTTAGTTCCACGATATTTGGCGGCGCTTTTCATCAAAAGATTAATTTAATATTAATATAAAATTATGAAATGTAATGAACAGAATATAAGAAATGGTGTCTAACCGTCAAAATTGTAGTCAAGACTACAATAGTTTCGATTATTTGGGAAACAATTTGAGAGACATTTTGACGATTAGTCAGTTAAGCAGTGATTTATTGTACACAAACTAATACTATAAAAGAAAAATTGATTTTATGGTCAAATGTGACACAAATCAAGACTAATCTTTGCAAACACTCCTCTGAAAACCAAATTAAACGGTATTTCCCGACTAATAAATAAATAATCTAATAATGAACTTACAGTCGACTATCGCTTTAATTAGTCTTAAATAATTAAAAAAAAATGTTAAATATAAGTAAATATCAAATATTTCACTTTTTATTTAGTCTATCATTTAATTAGTTATCGATTAGTTAATGAAAGAGATATTTTCATTCATTTTTAAAAATGGCATTAATTTAACTTTATTAACTATAAAGTTACTAGCAACTATTAATAAAACATATGTATGTCCTGGTTATCAAAATTGAATTAAGGTTTAGTCCAGTTTTGGATTTTCATTTCAGAATATGTTTCAGAATTGAATCCAAGAATAGAGAGAATAAGTGAACCTCTCTATCAAATTATGATAAAATAGTCGTCACATAAGAGAAATGGACTCATACTGTGATTTGAAGACATTCAGACATCTTGTGATGAGCTTTAATATTGTCTTTGCGTTTATTCTTACCATTGATTTAACCCAATATTTGGGAAAAGTTAATGATTCGTAAATGAAGTGAATGACACATATTTATTGGATTATCGATTACTATAAGTGAGATCTGAGGCAAAACCTTCAAAATTATCCCCCGTTTCGAAACTTTTTTAAAAAGCCTTTTAATGTACTAAAAATAAATATTTCATTTTGAGTTGAATCTATTCTTAAGAATAATCTATCTAGTTCATTTGAATATATATTGAATTGACTTCTTTTTAAGCTAATAATAGATAAAAATAAACAAATTTAAAGCGATTTAAACAAAATGTGGAAATTTTTGTGAAATCAGTAGTATTTCATTAAAATGAGTTATTTTGGGCTAAATTTAGTGAATTCTCAATTCTTATTAAATTTCTAAGAAAACTTCAATGAAATCATTTGAGCGAATTATATACGGAATGATACCATTTCTGCTTTCATTAAAGTTCATATATTTTCATAAATTTTTAATGAAATATAAATGAATGTCACAAAAACAGCCCTTTTTTGTTAAACTATTTTTTATCGACAATAAAATGCATTGAAATTAAGAAAAATAATGATTTCGAAGTAAAAACTTAGTTCTTAACAGAAAATAAGAAAATATAAAAAGAAAGAGAAAAGAATTCTTAGACTCCTATGAATTGTGAGGACTCTCTCTTTGTGACAATAAAATCAGATAATCAATGTTTGTCCCGCAATACAGTCAAAGCCTTTATTAATGCCATTCAATAATTTCAAATATTTGTATAAACTAGATCAAAAATATATTCAATGCGTGTTTTTTATTTCTCAATATTCTTATTATATTAGAAAATATGAGCAATCAAATTTTAAAAATAAAAATTCATTCTGTTCAAAATATATTCAACTTAATCTAATGAATCTTGATAACTTTAAACATAATAAGTTATTATTAATAACAATCTGCAATAATTTACCAAGTATAAATTAAATATTTTTATTAAATCCAAAATTGTTAAGGTTAAAGTAATTTTTCTTATTAATATTTTTTTTTATAAAATCTCACAAAATTAAAAAAAACTGATTTTTCTTTTTACTCTTGCCTTGAACAATCTTTTAAGTGAATATATTTTAAGACCTTTAAAATATACTAGGTATATAAAACATTAAAAATATACTAAATTATTTGAAAAATATACTAGGTAATACAAAGATTTTTTATTTTCGTAAAATTGCTACAAAACCATAGTTGGGGTTAAAAAATATTTTATTTTAAATATTAGAGGAAATATAAAAAAAAGTTAGCCCACATTATTAAGGCTCGGACTGTATGTTACAAACGAATCTATTTTAAGAGTAAAATAGTTTTATCGAATCCCAGTTCAATTATTTAATAAATAAGGTTAGACCCAAATGAACTTGTTTAATCTAAAAGAAATATAGAGATATTTCTAAAGAAAGAAAAGAATTTATAAATAATCTATAAATTATTAAAAAAAATAAATTCTGTTCAAATCAACAAAAACTTAATTTTTTGAAAAATATTAGTGAATAGTATTGACCAAAATGTGATGGAAACTAATTTGCTCTTCTATATGCTTTGAATTATTGGTAGATATTTATACGAAAAAGTTTTGACCGCAAAGAATTGATAGAATCTGTCTCTTATTCATTGGCTTCAATTCTGATGGAGTATTGAATCCTATACAATGACATAATAGCAAAGTTATAACTGACCAAAGGCTATATTTATAAAAGTAAATAACATGAAATATCTAGCCCATAAAAAAATTTAATTAACATGCTCACTTAGATATTTATAATATCATATGAATGTAAGTCATAAATATCCTGTTTTTAATCAAATGATATCTGTTTAAGAAATATCCATTTTTTAATTTTGACGACTCATAACAATTTATCTAAAGATCATGTGATGACCAAATGAGGGCTATTCTATAGATCCCCTATAATTCAAAAATCTGGCAAAATTCTTCCTTAGTAAAGAATAAACAAGTCCCTTTCCGGGTGGGGACAAATTTTTGTACTTTTATGAAAAAAGTAATTTTTAAAAATTTTAATTTATTTATATATTTAAATGAGTTTAACTCAAAAATAAATTAAAATTTTTTTTAAATAATTTCATAAAAGATATCAATTATATTATGATTATTCAAATTAATTAAATAATAAAATAATTGCAACCAAAATAATAAGTTTAGGGTAAAAATAAATTGTTTTTGAATTTCAATAAATTCTAAAATATATTTTATTTCATTTTAATATTTGAAAAGATTTGTGTCGAATAAGTGAATGCGTGACACAAATCAATAAAACAAAACTCTTATAAAAAATACAAATAAAAGATAAAAATAAGGAAAAAAGATTTTCTTACACAAAATGCGAAGAAATGATGAATCTCTGCTTTTACCGACAATATTCTCTGCAATACAGATGACATATCCATTGTCAGCCCCGTGCGCCTCATTTAGATATAGGGTTTGACTTATTTTTGTTATATTCCTATCTTTTGCTGACTTTTTCTTATCCAAATCACTATTATTTGAATTAAATGATATCTTTTCGATGATAACCGATTGTCTGAGCGTTACATTTGACTGAAGACCCGTTACATTCCAGGAAACCCTAAAAGAGTTTTCATTGAATTGAATTCTTACTCCAGAGAATTATCTAATAATTAATTCATGGTAATAGTCTTTACTTCGGTAGAGGTGATCCCGTGGCCGTACAAACCAGTATTTCAGACTGACTTTCATTAATTTCAATTTGCCTTGGTTCAACCACTACCTCAGGCATATCTGTTTTGGTTAATAACAACATTAGAGTTCATTTAAGTGAAAATTATTTTGAATTTTTATTCAAATTAAATACTAAAACCTTAAGACTATTAGTCGTTAATAGATTTGAATTGAAAATAAAAATTAAATAAATGTTAGTTTCAGTAAATTAAGTAAATGGGTTAGTTTTTTGAATAAATCACTAATTATTACCTAAACTTCAATGCTATGTTATTAAACTTTTACTAATCAAATTGATCTTGGTCATTGAAACTCAAATAAAAGTGAGATAACATTATTTATCTAATAAATTTTGAGATATTATAGCTATAAATAACAACAAATAGCAATAAATATGAGAAACTGTGAACTGACCGCAACCAGGAATCGATACATTATTCAAACGAAATGTTTTATTGAGTCTTTCGTCAAAACAAGTGATACTATCAGAAAGTGGTCCCAAAATTCCATTTGGTTTTGATATTTGCCTCTGAATCCATTTAGACGAACAGTTACACGAAAGCGGGTTATTCTCTAACTCCAGTTCTATTATAAAAACAAAATTTTATTATTTATTAATTTAATATAATTTTGAGAGAAATTTAGCTATAATTTTAACGGAACTTCAAAACGATATAAAATAAAATTTGAAAACTTTTTCATTTGAATTAAATATTTGCACCTAGCACTTTATCAAGATTTAATCAGATTAGTCTTTTTCAATTGTCAATATTTCTAATGTATTCAATAGTATTCAATTGTATTCTATTTCTAAATATAAAATGTTAATAAAATTGAACTTCAAATATATTTACAGTTTATATACAATCTTTTTGTGTAAATCTTTTTTGAATGTCTGGGGACTGACTTTTGCTGATAAATTAAATCTGGGAATTAATTTGAGCCCAAATTCATAATGTGATCAAATTCTTGAAACTCTATAAAAATTTATCGACTTTTCTATTATAAACTCAAAAAAATACTTTGAATTATTTTGTGATTTGAGACAATGTATGACAGAATTTCATAAAACTTTTAGAACTGGTATTTATTATATAAATTGCAAAACAGAATAAATAATAATAACTTTTCTTAAAATATGAGAATATGAAACTAAATGGATATTATATTTTCATTAAATACTGGATTATATGGATTTTGAAATATATTTTTCTAATTTATTATAAGAAAAAATGAGTTAAATTTAAAGACTTTATTTTAAAAATATTTTCAAAACGTATTGATGTGTTTGAGACTAATTTAGTTGAGTTTAACAAAGTTTATGTATAGTATAAGAGTTATAACATTACTTTCTATAGAAAATAATGTTCTATGAATTCAAAATTCTCTCTCAATATAATCAAGGAAATTTAAGAACCAAATCCACTCTAATAGAAAATAAAACAGTTGTGTAAGCAAAGGTATTAAATGAACATGATAAAATCAAATAATGGTTAGTAATAAAATAGAAAAATATAATTGAAAGCATTAATTCAGCTTCGGTTGAATCCCAGCATAAAATCTAAACTAAATTTCATAAACCACTGGAAAATAATTTGAAAAATTTATTAATTAAAATATGATTTTAATTAACAAAATCAGAGCTCACTTTTATTATAAATTTATTGTCATATAATTAAATAAACGTTTAATACAACATAAGAGCAAATATATCTGATTTTCAATAATTTATTTTAGGATATATTCTCTTTGAGAGCAACTCTTCAATAGTTACTTAAGCTTTGAGTAAAAGTGACTCAATTGAGACAGAAATCAATTAATTGAAAGACATTAAACTCCATTAAATGCTTCCATTATTTAGACAATTGTTTGCTTTATATGAAAGAAGGGATTGATTTTGTAATTCATAAAAAGGTTGCGAACATCAAATTATTTAATGACAAACTTACGTAAAATCGTCAACTTTTCAAACAGTTTCCACGAAAGGACTTGAAT
This sequence comes from Galumnidae sp. Gr-Ori-00277, assembly GCA_034700165.1. Lineage (NCBI taxonomy): Eukaryota > Metazoa > Arthropoda > Arachnida > Sarcoptiformes > Galumnidae > Galumnidae sp. Gr-Ori-00277. Next base: position 14,497 of record JAQIXI010000464.1, read on the forward strand.
TTTGTTTCGTTTCAAATAACTTTAATGAAAAATTTGAAAAAAATTAAATTTTTTATTTAAAATGAAACAAATGACTGACACTTCTTTAAGTTTAGTGTTGTTCTTGAATGTGTTCGGAGCCAAAAAGCGAAGCCCACAGTTCTCTATTGTTCTGAAATACAATATAAAGAATTTAATAACACTTTTGAGAGTCAAATAAAATAAGATTAAGAAATCGGAGAAAATCTCTATTTATTCATATGAAGGGCTCAATTGAAGAGACATTAGAAAAGTATTGCTATAAAAGCGAAATCTTTTAATTGAATGTCTGAAAAGTGAAGTAAAGAATCTTTTATAGAATCACTATTTCATTACAATATTTACTTTTCTTGGACCCAGAATTTGATTTAATCAGAGCTCAGACTTTAAACTTCAATTTCGAAACCATTGAAACTCATTCTTAATATATATTCGATTTTTAGCTAAAAATCTGTTCACTTATGAGAAAATTTTAGGAAACCTTTTGAGAGAAATTTGGAAAGTTTTCTGAAACTTTTCTCTCTAATGAAAAGCTACTCATTTTGTAAGACTTTTTGTTTTCAGAAATTTACTGAATTTTTGGGAAAATAAACGACAAAAGCGAAAGTCCGACGTTAGATATGAGTCATTTGATTTCAACTAAATTATAGTCTTATCTAAAGAGCTTTCTTTGAATCTCTGATTCCTTAAACATTTGCTTCAATTTTTTTCTTCAGTTTTGATATAAAAATATTATGAGAAAAGAGTCAAAAAAATATTGAAAGAGTTTGAACTGACTCTTACAGAACAGTGAATTGATTCTCAATAAGGAGTGTCTAAAGAAGTGGTATTTGAAGTGGAGTTTCAAAACAGAATTTTATTGACAATCAATACTTACAACTTTTCCACATTTGAGTAGATTTTCATTTGAGAATTATTAAGAGTCGTGAGTCGGGGCTGATCTTCAACTATACTGAAAAGATAATCAAATAAAGTTTAGTCAAAAATTTAGGAGAAATTTATTTACGACATTGTTTTAAAGCCTTTAGTTTTTTTCAGATCTAAATTTAGTGTATACTTTAAAACAGAGTTTTATAGAAAGAATGTTATGACCAGAGGTTTCAAATAACCGATTTATAAGGTGTAGACTAGAAATAGTATCAATAAATACCCGTTTAAGTTCTGATTTATCCAGGTTATCAAATACTAAAATATTTTAGAGACTCTATATCATATAAGTCCGTAATTTGGAACCTCTGGTTATGACAGAATCGACACTATTAGGACTTATTGCAACCGAGACATACATTTCTCTGAATTTTGATTATAAATTAATGAATGTTTGACGTAATAAGCATTGAGTAAATAATTGTCTTTTTATTTATTAAATAATTATTTTAAAATTTTGTTATGAAAAGAGTAAACTCTTTCACAAAATTTGTCGCTTTATTTACCCATTCATTCATTACTTTGTCGAAGGGATGACTAAGAGTATATCTGAAAAAGCGATTAAATAACCAAAAGGACAGAATTCTTAAGAATATTTTCAGATATCCATTGACACCAATTTTATATCATTTGATATATAAAATATATAAAACTAATCGGTTTAACACTAATTCACTGAAATAGAGATTTATATCTTAAAAATTCATATTTTGAGTGAAATTCAAAAGAATTTAAGCGACAGTTTTTAGTGAATTGAAACTATTGGTTATCCCATAATTTTTGACATCAAAAGACGTTTATAAAAATGAAACAACAAAAGTGTTTTTGACACCACATTAAAGGCCATTATTTTCTAGAAATCGACAAATAATTTATAGGGAATTCTCGCCTAACGATCAATAAACTGCAAAACATCTCTTTTTTATTTTCTCGAATATAAGCGCAGTGGTTAAGAATGACCAAGATAATAATCTCAAATAATAACTGAAAGCAATGTTATTATCACTTCAATTCTTTATGAGTTTTGGAGAAGTGGTTCCCATTAATTGCTTGAATTCCTAAAAAGTCATTCAGAAGACGATTAAATAAATTTCATTTCTTTGTTATCACATAATTATTAGATGTTATATGAGTTATAATTTGTGACATTTCAAGGATTAGATTATATTTTAAACTCACTTTTAATGATTTCTTTAATAAAAATATGTTAAAAATTTTGCTGAAATGATATTAAAGGATTTTTTATGGAAATTTATGTAATTATTCTTTTTGTTTATATTTACTATTATTTATAATAATAGTATAAATAGAAATAAAAATAAAATTATATTTAATTGAGTGAAATAACATATTAATACTTTTAATAATTATGTTTAATTAATATTTATATACTATAGCAAGATCAATAACTTCTTATTCATATAATTATTAACTGTTTTAAATTATAACTTCTAATTAAAGAATTCCTTATATTAATTCTCATTAAAATAAGATATGAAATGTATATTAAAAAATAACTCTTAATTACAATAAATTTGCATTCGTTTGGGTTTATAAATGTATGCTTTCACTAACTTTTAATAACTTTCAATAACTATATGTATATTTGAAATTTTGTAAAAATTGTTTGGATTTTTTAAAAACAGTTTTCGTTATTTGTTGTAACAAAAAACAGTTATTGAAATTACCTAGTATCTCTTTATAAACAAAAACAAATGTAATCCATTCAATACAAATGTTTGGTTATTCACAGTTGAGAAACGATTTTTATTTAAATATTATATAAATAGATCTTGTTAAGAACGTTTGCCTTGTTTAAAGTATATTCAATATTATTCAAGATGTAAAGCCTTATTACGTCTAAAACTTAAGTGCAAGTGAGTTGTTAGGAAGAGTTAAGGGTCAACTTAGTTGTTCCTAAGGGCACTTACATCACCCTTTTGGAAAGTGCAACCCCGAGGAAACGGAGTATTACTATCCCTATATTTGTCAACATATTTTCAATTATTCTAAAATTAATTAAAAAAGGAAACGTTTTTAATGAGTTTTAATATTTGTTAAAATAATATTATAGGAAATTATACCTTATTTTGAAAGAAATAAAAATTGTTAAACATTTGGAATATAATGTAAAAATTGGACTAAATTTGTTCAAAACAGATATAAAACACTGTTTACATAAGTAATAGAGAATAAAATATTGTTTACTTTTTCCTAAAAAAAACTTAGAATCGAAGAAATTGATTATAAAAAATACACAATTTTTACATTTAGTTTGCAGTTGTTTTCACGACTAATACTATATTTTAAATTAAGAACAAATTTATTCAATATATTCGTGAAAAATAAATATTGAAAATCACCTGTCATTAAAAATAGTAACTTCTAATTACTTTTAGGTCAGTGATAATTACATTAAGTGATCCGATGAAAAAACTTTCTAAGAATATTCTTCGAGAATTTTTTTTCAGAATATTTGTTGGCCTACAATGAATTCTTTGAGTTTGTGTTAACACTAAGTCATTAACGATTTCTCGACTCTAATACATAATTTATGTCTTTTCGTGAGAATTGATTATTAGATCACTTCAGACATTAGTCACTCTCAAAATCTGTTTAAAGAGTGTTCGCACACCACAGACAACAACTTTTAAGCTGTCATTTGTAGGAAAGCCTTCAGACACTGATATTTTGGGTCTTAATTATCCTCTTTAGTCATAAGTATATTATCGCTTATTTCAGAGCTGTTCAGTAAAACTCCAGATTTAGTCATTTTATGAGCGAAGAATTTTATTATTAATAAATAATATAAAACTCAATTTATTATCACAAAAATATATTCTTGGCTCAAAAATAAAGGTTAACTTGAATTTCATGTATTAGTAAATGATATATTATTATTTATTATTAATAACTTTAATTTAATATTAAATGATTAAAACATTATTTTTGATATTTTTTGGATTCATATCTAATTATTAGTTATTTAATAATAAGAGAATTATTCTTTATTTGTTAGAACACCTTTTGGTGTAGTGAATTGATTGAGCCTGCACAATTACAATCGCTACTCAACGGCTAAAATACGATTAAAATGGTTTTTACCATAAAGTTTGTCATAAAATAAAGCACTTTATGTGAAAAATGTAGTAATTATTTGCTAAAATATAAGAGTCTACGCATAAGCGTATGATTTAAGTAATGAAATTAACCGAAATATCTATTATTTATGGCCATATTATTACATAAATATTGGCCACATTTTTGTCAAATAATACTCTTTCAAATTTCTCTCTAATTCTTTTAAAATGTATTTTTTGATTATATTTTTGGTAATGAATGAGATAAGTGAACACATTTTTGAATAAGAGTCACATCCGATCAAAATATTTATCTAAAATTAAAAGTTATGCCATTTTTATCATCAGATCTTTATTGAGAGCACAAATCCCTCGACTTTCAGTGCTTTTTAGAGAAAAGAAGTCAGTGATGAGTTGTAGGGTTTCTCTTCAAAACATTTTTCATTATTTTCAGTACTAAATGTTTTCCTACTTATGATTAAAAATTCAATGAATTCAATGAAAGTCTTAGAAATTTATGACAAATAATAGAAATAACACTTTTCTTGGATTAAAATATGGCTTCAGTTTAAAAACAAACAAAAATGTGATAAAAAGAATATTTTCCTGTTAAAATTTAACAAGATTATAAGTCAAAAAAATTGTAAGCTTATTTAATCTTGGTTGTCATCCATCCCTGCTAAACATCATTGGTAACATTCCTAAAAAACATGTCTCTCAAAATAATTGACTCTTTCATTTGATTTATATAAAATTTATATATTTATATTTTCTATAAATAAATAAATATTTAACTTGCAAAAACTTGCAAAATTGATCAAATGAGCCATTTCCATATTTGAAAAGAAGCCGTTGATATTCAAAGTACAAGTTTAGTCTAGGTGTGCCATTAATTCACAACTGTATTAAGTTTAAAGACTTTCAACAGAAATTGGAAAAACTTTAAAATAAAAAGAACATGCTCAAAATTTCAATAAATAAAATTTTCAATAATTCGTAAAATTAATGAAATTCTAGTGAAATTAATTTTTGTATAATTTTAAAACAAATTTTAGTCATTTGAAACAGTTTTTCAAATTATTCATAATAAATGAAATATCTGTTTCAATTGTATCAGGGTTATTTATAATCTACAAGTATTAGACATTAACAAGAAAGTGTATACGTAGTTGTTATCAAGCTATTTTTAATAAAACGCTATATATTTTTGCCTATTTTCTTGATTTTCTTTCAAAATATTTCATTAAAATAACGAAATTAAGTGAATATAAAAATATGTTTTCATAAAATTTGTGACTAAAACGTCAAAACAATTAATTGAAGCAAAAATTATGAGTGAAAAGTGAAAAACTCGAGAATTTATTCTTTCATACATTGAAATTGATTTCAATACTGTAAATGAGATTTACTGCAACCTCTTTGAAATGTTTTCGCTGATTGTCTTCTAATGACTATAATTTTTGTTTCGGTTTATTGAATGTCAGACAAGAGATAAGTTTGACTCGAATTTAATCAAATGTTGATTAAATCCTAACAATAGGAATAAATTCTGTGCTAAAACGCAGTCTTTCCGTTCAATCTTTTTAGTATCGTTTTATGATAATTGTTTGATAAATAATGCATTACAACAGATATAACAATGTTTTGCCATATTTCTAGTCAACGACAGCCTATCATCAAAAAGGAGTGGTTCCTCTATTTTATTCAATTAAGTCTAACGAAATTCACAGAAAAGTTTAATCTTTATATTTTAATAAATGGTGACAATTGCAAGATTATTCGCATAACTCGTTTCCAATTATAACTTATAATTTATAAGTTAAGTCTAAACTCAAGGATTTTTTTTTTTGAATATTTTAATGAATAAATTAAATGAATGATAAGTTCTATTAAATTAGAAATTCATTTGAATAAGTGATGTATTTTCACATCAAATGTAAATAACCTAATGATGAGAAGTTTTGTTTGTTTAGGCAATTCAAATATGGCCTAACATTGAATAATCGCCAAAATGGGTCATATCGTTGACAGATAAGTCTAATTTTGAATGTTTGCGATGAAAGACTTGGAGAAAGTCAACACTTAAACCAATATTTTCTCAAAGGATAAATAGAGTAATGACTTAAAAAGTATTGAAATTTTTACTAAATTTGAAGTTATTTGAAATTTTCAGTTAATTATATCTAAAAAAATGTCTCATTTTTTGAGTCATTAATATACCCACAAATGAAAAGCCATTCGTTTAATTGAAATTTCGTTGAATGAAATGAAAGTTTTGAGATATTAGTGACGATACAATTATCACATTTAAAGTAAAACTTTCAAACAAATACTTTTGATATATTTTTTTAATACTCTTTCATTAAAAAGAATGACTTCTCTCATGATTTTCATTATCTATAATATGAAAGTTTTGACATATTTTTGATGGATTTCTTTTGAAAGTGAATTCTCATAAAAACAAAATTATAATTTAATGGAAATACTTTGAATTATAAACAATTATTTTATTAAAGTATTCAAAAGGTTTGGAAATTTTTTCAAATAATTTATAAATGGTTTAAACAGAATAAGATAATAAGAAGAGTTATAATTAAAATCTGGCACCAAACTCATCAAAATAGACCAAGAAACAAAAAAAAAGTTATGGTAATTTGAAAATCTAGATTTCGAGCAAATAGAACATATCAGAACCCTATGGAAATGTAAACAAGCTGAAACTCAAGAATTTTTTAATTTTTCAACAGAAGACATGAATGATTTAGATGAAACAACTTTACTGCGTTGTACTTGATTAAATCTAAAATAAAACCATTCAGTCCATCAAATTTGTAGAAATGAAATTTTGTTATATGACCCGTCACCAAATTATATGTAAATCTCTTATACAATTGTATGTTGTTTACGTAATTGGAATGAAGTTAAGCCGTTTACAAATTATTGTTATATAAGTTGACTCAAATTTATTGATATTTTATTTATTAAAATTTTAATTTAAAACAATATTTGGGATTCAGAAGAAGAAGTGGTCACTCGTTCAAGTTTTCGACATATTTATGTTCAACTGACCAAGCTCACTATCAAGATACTTGTAATTTTTAATAACAAAGTTTTATTTATCGAATTACTATTTTAGTTGTTTTATAATTTCTCTTTAATTCTTTAAATAACATATAATGAAAATTTTATTCAATGATTTTTTTCCTTGAATTTCACCTTTCCAAAAAATAAGGTGTATTAGGAATTTGTAGTGGGCAATGATAATGTTTCATCCAATTATCTGATGACATTTGAATTAATAAATGCCTCAATTATATAACCATTTGTAAGATTACATGTTTTTCGTTTTAGTTTTAACAATTTGAGCAAGGAAAATCATGAAAAGAAATTTACTCTCAACATTTTAGAATTCAGTAAAATTTTAAGAAAAGTCCAGAAATCATTCAATTAGTTCGGAATCAATTTTATCTTTAATTATGAATAAAACAGAAATATTTTTTTGTATTCACTCATTAATTTGAAGCCAAATTCCTCTCTCATTAAAAAATCAATTTTTATTCATTTGGTTTATGAAATGAAAAAAGAAGAAAATGATTAAAACTGAGATAATTATTGTTGAGTTTTAGTTGAATATAAACCAAATGTATGTCTTCTATAAAACATAATTTAAAATAATTATAGTTTTGTTGAAAAGGTCTTCTTTTGCAACAAAAAAAATACTTTATTCCAATAGGAAATCAATACAATTGTAATATATAAATACAAATGTAATACTTATACGAGAATTGAATCGATAAAATGTAAATTCGTTTTTACAACAAAAGGTCTTTGAATGTCAATCTATAAAATATTGTAACTCTTATTATTGGAATATAAATCATTATTTTTATTGATTTCTAAATAAAATCATTTAATGCATAATTCGTTATTCACTTTATAAGTGGTTTTAAACAAATTAACTAATAATACAATTTTCGTTGCATATATTAACACCATACACATATACATGCACATATATATAATATTAACTTGCAATATAAGCGTGTTATATATTAACTTTTAGTACAAATTTATATTTTTATTGAAAAGTAATTTTATTACAAAACAACTCTAACATGTAAGGTAATTTCCGGAATTAATAAACAGCTCTTAATTAAGAGTTTTTTTTAGCTTGTTTAAATTTAAATATAATAGAGTAAATTTGTTATAACTTATTGTTTCAATTAAATTTTTAAATCATAATTAATAAAACATTTTTAAAAAAATCTGTTGATTAAAAGTATTAATTTTTAACTTGAATTTTAAAACTAAGCCAACACTCAGTTACTAATAAGCATTGATTGGCGATCGCAAAGAGTCTAACGCCGTTTATAAATGAGTCATATATTCGCACATATTTTTACTCAAAATAAAAATAATTAAAACTTAAACAAAATCTTTTCGACTCAAATCGTAGATCTAAATGAGTTTATTATAATTTAGGATAGGAATTTTGAGAATTGCGCTTGTTTGTATGTAATAGCAATAATTTCACCCAGATATAATGTTTGTCAAATAATAAACAATTTAATGAAAATTGAATACACTTTTATAGACATTATTGATAGCCTTTAGTCACAACTAGTGGTTGGTCTCGAGGCCAAAATCAAGTCCCGGGTCTCGACGAGGAATTCCCGGTCGAGATCGAGAGTTGACT
>JAQIXI010000465.1:0-23189 GCA_034700165.1 Galumnidae sp. Gr-Ori-00277
TTTCCCTTAACTTTATTTCTTCTTTTAAACAAAACAACACTTTTATGTCTTCTCTGACATCACTTTTTCTGAAATAATTCATTAAAATTAGTTAAAATAAATAAATAATTCATTTATTAATACTTTTAATTGTTTTGTTATTTGTTTACATTTTTATAAAACGTTTTTAAAGATAAATTCAAAGAATATATTTATATTTAGAACAAAATTATGTCCCCTTTTGTGGGTTATTATTGAATTATTGAAAAATAATTAAAAGTATATTCCGTTGTTTATGAATAACTAAAGATTAAAGTTTTGGGAAAAATACTCGAAATTTATTTGAAATGAATTGAATTCTAATTAAACTTCACTAAACTTTCCGTCATTTTATGATTCCATTCAATCTTTAAAACTCAAGATTTTATCAAAATTGTTGATTACTTTTATAACTAAGATTTGATGGACACAAAAATCTAAACTCTAATCAACTCCTCTTTGGTTTACAGATATAACTAAATAAATATAAATTAATTTCTTAATTAATTTTTTTTTGTCAAACAATACTTTTTTTTTGTCAAACATTTTAATTAGAAAATTGTTTTTCAATCAAATGTTTATTATATTTGATAAGAATAAGTGTAGACGTTTTTAATTAGAAATTAATTGATCAAGGTACTATATAAAGTGCTGTCTAAACGGAAATATAAAAGGACACAACATATCAAATGAGTCTCAAAATGGAATTCAAACCAAAACTAATTCATTTTTATTATCTTTTTATTCTGTTCTCCGTTTTCAAATGTTCTCCAATTGATCTAGGTGATGGTTCCATGAATGAGCCAGTCGTTGGGGTATATTGAATCATGGTTACTTTCTTAAATGATGAAATTCTTAACAATAATTTGAATTTAAATTGTGCGCCTGAACTAACCTTGCCAATTTAAAGGCAATATTATTATTGAGAATTTCATTATAAAAAAGAAAACTTATAACTAATTTGAATCAAATGAATTTGTAAAAGAACCTTGATGATAATGTTTCTGAGAAAGCGGTCACTTCGGCAACAATTACAGTCTTAAACGATACGAAAATCACTAAACTTGTAAAATCCAATTCGACGACAGACCAGACAACTGCTCAAACGACAAATCAATCAAACACTTCAACTGAAGAACAGCAACGGTTTGCCCGACAAACAGAAAAACCGAACGCAGACGGAAAGGTATACACAAAGGATGAACCGGAACCTTCTGACCAAAGCATTCATGAAATAAGAATTAAAGCGGAGGACAACACAAGAAATGATTCTAAATCTGTTGTTAAAGATTTGGATACTTCTGATGCCAATAATGGAAGGTATGGAACATATTTTCTAAATGACAATAAATATTTTTGTCTTTAATAAGTTGCAAGATTATTAGGAATAACTATAATTGTTTATTACTTTTTAATCTTTTTAAGTCTAAAAAACTTTAATTTATTAGTAAAGGGTTTGTATTTTCGACAATAAATTAATGGAAATAATTATCTTTTTATAAAGCATTTCATCAGAAGATAATAGCACTCCGTCTAAGGGTGTCATCACTTTAACAGATTAAAGTATCAAGCAACAAAATCATTAATATGTTAATAAGTTTATGTCACTTAACTCACTTATTATAACTTTCTTTTATTGGAAATTATATCAATAATTAAATTTTTAATTTTATTTTAAACATATTATTATTATTAATATTATCAAGGTGTATTATCAAGGATTTTCATACAATTAAATTACTTTAATGTGAATAAAACAATTAATATTAATTCAAATAAAATATATTAATAATACTGTAATTAATATTTTATAATAGAATTCAATAAAACTTTAATAGTTTAATTTTAAAATGAACATGGTTATTTTTAGCTTGATTATTTATTATTAAAATTTATTACTTTTAATAAAAAATAAGAAAAAGTATTAACAATCGATTGAAGTCCTAAAAAACATTAATTGAATGCTTTGGACAAACATTTATTTAATAATTTGTCTGATTCTGTATATGAATGTCAAGTGTTTCTGTAATTACACAATGAGTCTGAGCACAACCCCATCACAATTACCACTAAAAGGCTGTTTATAAGGAAAAGGTCAAAATAGTTAAGAGCTCTTTAATATCCTTCAAATTTTTCTTTTTTCTTTGACCGAAGTTCACAAACAAATACCATTCAAACGGCTATTATTGTCACTCAATATTCAAAAGTCAATTCACAATTATTTTGTAATTTATTTCTACCCTAACATTAACTCAATGATGGAATGGGTTTATGAGCTAACATTCAGTCATGAAATTAAGGAAAATAACAAATGGTTTCAATAAAAAAAAATAAAAATTTTAGAAATACATAACACATGTATTCTTGATTTCATTGAATTGAAAACATCATAACATTAATTCTCATTGAATTTATATTTTGGAAATAACTCTATGGATATAATCGAGGAATTATACAATAGACTAGTGTTTAGTTTGATAAGAGATTTCATTATTTTTTTTCAACGAAAATCACGAAATCAATGACTAATTTAATGAAGAATTCGTTTTTAATGGAATAATATATGGTTTCTAACAATTCAGTGATTGAAACACAAAAAGGAATTCATATTTCCTGAGGAATAAAGACTAACAAAAAAATTACAATTTTTATATCCGTTCGACACTATTATTATTTGTGAAAAAAATTATAAACTTGGAAAACAAACAAAACTTTTTTCTAGTTCATAATTCAACCAAGAGGTCTAACCATAAGTAAACAAATGGCTGACAATCCATTCAAAGAGAGTGAAGACATGAGTCTTAAGAGAAGAATAAAATGCAAAGAATACCGCTTTAAACTGGTAATTGTCGGGACGTTTAGTGTCGGGAAGACTAGTCTAATGCTCCAACACTTTGACAGACAATTCGCTGACGACCCCAAGACTACAGTCGGGGTTGACTTTAGGCAACGAAAGTTCCATTTAAATAATTCGTCCGTCATTTTGGAAGTCTGGGACACCGCAGGAGAAGAGAAATATGCGAATATCGTCCAAATCTATTACCGGTATTTAATTCAATGTTTTTTTTATTTCCTTATTTACTTAATATATTGAAGTTGTTAGCAAGGAAATTTTAGTCATTCTAATCATGGAGAAAATTAATTTACTAAAATGTAGTAAGGTTAATTTACTTCAAATTACAGTTAAAAAATTATATAAAAAAAATAACTAAAGTTAAAGTTAGCTTGCCCAATTAAATTGTTAAATTATGTGAACAGTGGCGCTCACGCAGTGGTAGCTGTTTATGACATACGAAAAAAAGCGAGTTATGTGAGGGCACAACAATATATTAATGATGTAACGAATCAGGCGATACCTCCTTTGGTTGTGGCACTGGTGGGCAACAAACAAGACTTGGATAACGAAAGGGAAGTGCCCTACAATCATGCCTTTAGATATGCGGCCGAACGAAACCTATTATATATTGAGACCTCCGCTAAGAACAACACAAATGTGGACCAACTCTTTGAAAGTGTCGCAGAAAAATTAGTGGAGGAATGTCTCAGAAAGAAAGCCGAAAGTGATTCAAGAAAGAAGTTACGAATGAGTAGTGCACAGACCATCGATCATACAATGAGGTGTTGTTCAATAAAGTGAAACCTGTGCTACAAAAAAAAGTAATAACTTCTGTCAAAACACTGTTCAGTATTTTGTTATAAAATATGGTTTGACTGCAAAAAATAGGACATAAAAAGTGGTCCGAATTTTTTTTAGGAAACTATTAGCGAAAACATTAAGTTTTTTACCGTTTATTAACATTTTTTGTTGTTAACAATTGATAGCATTAATTGCTTTTTGTATTGAATATACCGACAAAAAATTGAGAAAATTTCTTTGAATAATTAATCTTGGTACAATTAAATTTGCATTATTCACACTCGATATGAATTGAGTTTCATAACAGTTTAACAAAGAAATTATCTAAAAAAGAATAAACATAAGAGAAAGCCCAATAAAAATGATATGACCAAGGTAGAATAAATATGTCTCATTTAAATATGGAATGCTCTTGGTTCCAATTCATGTTATTAATAAAGAGATATTCATTATTTATTTAAATTACTTACTGTAAAATACCATTTGTAAAATTAAATTAAACTTTAAATTAAAAGACCTTGGTAATTGCTTATTATTCAAATAATCGAATAACAATGAATAGTAGATAAGGACAAATATCTATTAACAATTTGAACAATTGTTAGGCTTATAAAGAGTCAAATACATCAATAAAACCATTTTAACTAATTGTCAAACAAACATATTATGAGTATTACCTTGATTATTCTCAAAATAAAAATGAAAATTAAAATTTTAAGAAAAGGGAAAATTTTGCAAACATTTTAAAGATCTCTAATAATCTCTAATATATATAAGTCTTAGTAATGGATTCAATGATAACATTTGAAATTCAAAACTTTATAAAAATGAAGGAAATTGACTGAAATTGATAATAATTGATCCAAGGTAATTCAAAATTCATGACTTTTCTTATGAAATGACAGGAAAAAGACAAACTGTCGGTAAATATCAAACTTTTTATTGAAAAGTAATTGAAATAATATTAAAATTCTTGCCATGATAAACTGTTTGTAATCTAACCTAGATTAAAATCAAAATTATTTTCTTTATAAGAAAAGTGTTCTAAAGTTTTATGAATAATAATCTAATTTATAATTTAATGTTAATTATTATTCATTGAATTAATCATTTAATGAAAAACCACTTCCATAATGAAATAGAGATTACCAGGTTAAACTAGAATTACATATAAAACGGAAGTCTTTGAAAAAATGACTTTAATATAATTCGGAAATTCATTGAAATCTTCCTTTGATTCGATTCCAAACATTAAAAAACAATGGATTTAAAAGTGAAACAAATTTAGAAATCAATAAATATATAAATTAATGAAAAACAATGAGAATTGACATCAATTCAAGACCTCTGAAACCATCGCAAAGAATTGACTAAAAGAGAGAAAAAAAAATTTAAGGAAAACCTGAAGTCAACTCTTATTGAGGGCACAGAATCGAACTGAAAAGATGTATAAAAAGTTCATTAATAAAAAAAATAGGGAATATTTTATTAAACATTTGATATACTTTTACTTTCACTCATTTAGTATACGATTTGAGAAATAACTGGTTTTTAAAAAAAAACATTTATTAAGAAAATAGTAAAACACTTTTTTGAACGGATCCGACACCGAGTGCTCATTGACTGCACAATAAAGTGGTAAAACTCTAATAGAAGTGTAATTTGAATTTAGACAAAACAAAACAATTTTTAAAGAAAATAAACTTTTTGTTCATTTATGTGTTGTGTTTTTTAATCGACTCTATACTTCACTCTGGCTTTTGTGGCGTTCCACAACTGTTTAGATGAGGAGGAGATTAAACACATAATAATCAAGAAGTTGTTTACCTATTAAGAAGAAGAAGAAAAGTTCGCATCGATTTATGTTAACTCCACACTTGTTTTCTAATTCTGTGCTCAGATTAGAGTTTAGATCTTTTTTCTCTTTTGAAAAATTTATTTACTTATGGTTTGAGTCTTGAAATAAATGTTTTCAATAAGTTTTTGAATACAAAATCAATTGCAAGTATGCCATCCGTTTGGAGTAAAATATTAAAGCCTGAGTGGTCTCTACCGTATAACTGCTATGAAATTGGTAATTTTACATGCTAATATTTGATATGTGCTAACTCAAATTAAACTCAGGTCACACCTGGACCCCTTCCTGTGATGAGGCGGCGTTCGATGTAAGTCTATTATGAATTATTATTATTATTATTATTATTATTTCTACAATAATTTGATTTAATTTGTTTTCATTATTTTTTTTGTAAAAAAAACTCTATTTTCAGATGACTTCAATTGTGTTCAGAGAAGCGATTAAATTATATACCCCTTTATATGTGTTTAATGCTGTTATGAGACGAAAGTTTGACAAAAATGCCTTTCAGTCTCTAATAATTAATATTATTCGTTCGTCATTATTCTTGGGATTTAGTACATTTACCATGATGACTTTTTTTTGCAATATTAGAAAGTATTCTGGTAAGTTTTTTCTATTCTACTTCAATTATTTCTAAAATTATTTCTAAAACGAGAATAAGAAATAAAAAAAATATTCTTTTAATCCATTTTATACTAAATAAATAAAAAGTTGCTTGTTAGCTTTGTATTATTTACTAATCCTTTTTATTTCTATAAATTGAGTCATTAATGATTAACGAATAGTCTTTCCTTAACTATTATGTATAGCAGTGGTGTCCAGAAGAAGAGTTTCATAATATCTCTGAACCAATAAGTTCTGAAAAATCCTTTCACTTAACATTTCAGTATTATCATGCAAAATTAGTGATCCAGGCAAAAATTATTGACTATAAGGGATAAATGTTTGCAAAACTCTATTGATGTTTATATTGGTTTTATGAGCACAGGATGGGCAAGTACATTTTCTTGCCTTGAATTAACAAGCAAATTTTAAGGGTATAAAACTTAGACTTAAACAATAAATACTAAAAATAAGTCAATGAATAGTCAATGAATTACTGATTCTTTGGGTATTCTATGGTTTAAAGTTTAAACAATTATTTTAATGATAACTAATATTAATTTTTTGATTGATTGATCTAGGCAAATTTTACTATTCAATATGTGCATATTTGCCAGTTTTCGTGAGTAGTCTAATGGCAATAGTGATAGAGAAGCGCTCACGAAGGGGTTCGTTAGCCATTTATTGTGCAAACATTGCTTCAGAAACAGTGTATCGAATGTTAGTCAACAGAAATCACATAAAACCCATTCCGAGAGGAGAAGTCCTTCTCTTTACGTAATGAATCGCTTAATTAAATACTGTAACCAATAAATTGAAATATTTTTCTAATTAATCTCTTAATCTAATGAACAGAATATCGACGTCTCTATTATTATTTACAATCAGAAAGAATGGATGCAGAAGAGATCCAATTGGTTTTGTTCTTAGACTACTATTAGGACGTGAAGAATGTCCTAATTCTAGAGTAACTGACCGAAAGAGAATTGGCTTTAATGATGAAAACTCCAATCAATACAAAATAATTAGAACTGAATTACAGCCAAAATTAGGAAACATTTTTGCGTCAATTAATAAATATTTGGGAAAACATAAAACGTGCGAACATTCAAACAGTTCCTGTGCTCTAAATAGTCTTTTTAGTTTTATACGTAATTTTACCATTGGATGGACAGCACAAGTATTGCTGTCAACTGTTTTGAAACCAAAGCAGTTCTTCAAATCACCGATAGATGTGTTTAGACGACAACTTTTACATCAAAATAACTTATATTTTGGACTATTTTTGGGCAGTTTTTCATCCGTTTATAAAATGACGAATTGTTTCCTCAAATGGACAACAAATAAATCAGAGGATTGGCATACATTAGTGTCGGCCCTCTTTGCCGGTAGGCATTCATATCACTATCAATAACATTATACTTCAAATGACAAATGTTTTTACAATTCTTTCGAGAATTAAATCATAATTCTTTTGGTAAAGTTTAAGATAATGATCAAGGTGGTCCTTTATGGTCCTTGCAATTATTTAATTATAGAATCATTAATTTAGAATCTAAAAATTGTCAAGGTCATTTCTAAAGATAAAATAAAAAGTGTAGTAATTATATCTTGCTCATAAAAAAACTTTCTATATTTGCAATGAAAACATTTTTAAGCCTCAGAGATGTTTAATGATGTATATTGATGTTTATCTAGGTCACTTTGTTTTTGGCCTTCAATTCTAAAATAATGTTTGGAATAAATACTTATTTGAGAATTAATGCCATTTAAAGAACTAATATAACTAAAAATATAGAATTATACTTATCATGATCATTTTTTTATCCAATTATTTTTTCTAATAATCTAAGGATAAATATAACAAACATTTACTAAATTAGTATATATTTTAATAGAGTATAAGTTATAGGGATCAGAAGCTAATGTAATGTCACTTTAATTGTTAATACTAATGACCATGATATTTTAACCCCCAGGGCCTACAATGTTATTCTCTCGAAGTCCTATGAATACGACAATAACTTTATATTTAATTTGGAAAAGTATTGAAATGTTGTATATTTGTGCGGAACGTAAGGGATGGTTGGGTTATAAGGAGCAGACAATAATGTTTTTATATGCGATATCGACGGCCCAATTAGCTTATGTTACAATTTTAGAGCCCCGGGCTATGAGGCCTTCATATTTAAAATTCATTGATCGCATATCTGGCAAAAAGTTAAGCACTTTTAATAGAATCGGTTTGTTTTGCAAACATTCCATTGAAATGAAATACTAATGATTTATATTTTTAATTAAGTTTTAGACACTTTTGGAACCGAAGCCTCCAAAGGATTTGAACACATTATGTTTCCTGAGCTCAGCCTAAAGCACACGTCAAGACAATTCCAGGAAAACATTATTAACTGGCTCATCTGATTCTATTAATTATATATGAAATTTATCATTAGTTGCAAGAGCACAGATTTTCATCATTTTAAATCTAAATTAGTCGAACACTATTTAATAATGAAAAGAATTTTGTTGTGAAATTCGCTTTAAGACAAAGGCTTTATTGCCCAAGTACAATTTATAATTCATTTATTGTGAACACATTTTATTTTGCAATAATAAATTATCTTGATAATAAGGGACCTAGCTTAAAACATTATCAAAATAATGAATAAAATTATGAGTCATTGAAGGCAATAATATTCAAATATATTATTGATTCATTACCATGTTACATTACCTTGATAAATTAACGCTTTATTAATGAAATTAAATTATAAAAAATTCATTATTTGTTTAATTGGCTTTTAATAAATAAGTAATTATGATAGATAAAACTGTGAGCGTCAAAAACATGCAAGAATAAAACTTTAATAAAGCTATTAATATTCATGAATATTTTTTCTCTTTATTGTACCTTGCTATTTTAAGGAATATTCTGATTTTTATCCACTATTTTAACGTAAATTCGATCAATAAGAGTAAACAATAAAAAAGTAATAAAGCAAGGTACTTTCGTTTCCATTGGCAACTTTCAAATCAGAGACAAAACTAGACTATATAAATAAACAAGGGACAATGATATCTTTGACTTTTGCAAGACACATTTTCAATATTTACAATGAAAATTATTTATTTAGTTTTGATTAAATTATCGATAATTATATTAATTTTCGTTAATCTTTTTAATGAAAAACAAATATTTTAAGACAAACACCAAACCATCCATTTAGAGCTATAAAATTTATGACATAAGCTAGATCACTTTAGTGTTCTAATAGTTTTAATACAATTTTTTAGTATTTATTATTTAAATACTAATAATATAAATTTGAAGCTATTCCTAGGGCATAATTTATGAAATCCTTCATAAAATTGAGACTAATAATTTTATCAAGCCTATTTTTATACATACTTATATTATACATGCTTATATTATAAAAATATAATATTCAATTTTTAATAAACTAGGCATAATGTATTTCCTGTAGAATGCCTTGGCAATAAGCCTGAGAAATTTATTGATTAGTTTCATATTCTTGTTAATAATAATAGAAAAAAAATCGGAAAACTCCCAAAACATGTGTCGACTTATTTTTTATTTAGTTTCAGATGAAATATTAGTCAATTTTTTATCTTGGTTATTTTTTGAGTCATTTATATTAAACTATAATTTGAAAGAATATTGAATGGAGTGACCAATGATTTAATCAAAATATATTTTTTTAAAAGTATCTAGATTCTAATAACAATAATCTAGGACATGCAATATGTATTCAGGGTATACTTAATTATTAAGTATTCAATCAAAACTTTTAAATACTAATTAGAATGAATATAAGCCCTGATCTAAGTCCTAGATCTTCAATATTATATCTATCATAATTTATCCATGATAATTTATATAAAATCAACTAAATATATGTAAATAAAAAAAATTAAATTTTTTTACAAATGTTTGGCAAAAGAATTAAAGCGGAATATAATTTTGATAATATATTGAATAATTAACATCATAACTAACCTTGTTCAATACTCTGGACAATTAATGAACTTTTGTGTGAAATACAATTCAATTACAGAATTTATTTACTTATTTTAAGAAAAGGAAAAACCGATAAATTTTGGCGAATAAAAAGTTTTCTATATTTGGAGTCAACTCAGACAAAGTTTTCACAAAAAAATGACTACAATAACAATAATAACAATAATAACTCAATATTTTTATATAATATTTTATGGATTTAATAAAACTCAACTCAAGACTAAACCTAAACCTCTTAAATGTCTGAGAAATACAATAATTGAAAGATGAAAACTCGCATTTAAAACACATTTATGAAAATTGTGTGTCATTTCAAATGAATTTTCTTATTATTATATGAGTTATATATAATATATATAATAGGTTAACGTATACTATCTATAAAACAAGGTTTTTGGTATAAACCAATTGACACTACATTTACGGCACTAATTAATGATTAAAATTTTATTGAATTATTTCAAAATTGTGAAATATTATTATGAATTAAGTTAATGGAAATATAAATGATTTGATTTGAATTGATTTAATGATTTATTCCTTTAAATTTAATATTTTATTTAAGAAAGTCAAAGATACCATTTTTTAATCGTGGAATTATTAGCTAAACAAGAAAATAATTATTCTTTACAAATATAAACTTTACAAAAAAAATGTCAATAATATTGTTTCACATTTTCTTTTCAATCAAGACAAATTTATAATAAAGTATGCCAAAAGAACTCAAGGGAGCAACAAGAATATTTATTCCGTTGTTAGCCAATAAGGGGGGTAAGTGGTTGGACAAAGAGGATTCTATATACTAGACTTTAGTTAGTAAATGTAGTGAAAAATCGATTGATTAACTTTTGACGTTCTTCTCGTGTTTTATAAAAACCATTTATTCGTTCGCTTTAAATGTTTTGAGAAATTATTCATATATTTTGTTTGAAATTTACTTTAAAAACAAATATATTTTCTGAAATTCAAAATAAAGTGACCCTCAACTATATTAATCTTCATTATATTGACTAAAATAAACTGCAAATAAATAAAGTGAAGTGAAAAGGAGTTTAAAGAATATTTATTTATTGCAGGATAATTAAATTCTGTGTCAAAGAATATTATTATCGATCTATTAATCGATTTAATAACAAATGCGAACCAATAGAGCCAGTATTGAAGCGTTTACATCGAGTAAGTTATTCTGTTTTCTCCTTCAATTTAGTATCTAGATCGTTTCTAAACTGTTTTTTTCATATTTATGAATAATGCAATACTTTATCTGAGCTATTTCATTTTATTTAGTAGCTTGCTACTTTTCATTTGTTTGGCTCTAGAAAATTGGAGATAACAAAAATGATATTATATTTATTAATATTTAAATGAACCTTGCATATTTTAATAATTATTAATATCTATTTCTAAAATGATAGGAAGTATAGTGAAATTTTTTAATTTATTTTGATCTAGCTAAAAATTATTCCCATATATACTGAGTTATTTACGCTTTCCTAGGTGATGCAGAAGAGGCAGACCATGGTATAATTGGCACATTAATATTGCTAGTATCTCTTTTCGCCATAGCCTGTACAATGCCATTTAGTTTGTTCATCTGTTTTAAGGTGAGATTATTTTTCTATTTTTATAAGAATAGAAGTCATAAATTTCTATTAAAAACTGAGCCAACACTATATCGTTAGGAAATGTAATGAAAAGCTATACCTTTCCATTCAATCACAACTTATCTTTAAATACCATTTTTTTTAAAGCGTTAGTCAAAGTCTTGACCTTTAAGTTAATGGATTTCCTATTTATCTAATGTCTTAGAAAAGCGAATGTAAACAGAAATTCATTTATTTTTAAATATATTTTTTTCTGTGACTGAATTGTAGACAAACTTATATTAAATATTAATTTTCCTATCCTTTAGTGACAAACTTTAGTCAATTTAAATGTATAGAATAAATAGCTAAATAAGCATGCTAATTTTAAGTCAAATACCATAATTTAATTCTATTAATTTTTTCTAAGAACGACAAAAGGATTTTCTTTTTTTAAATAATCTAGAGTAAACTCTTGTTTAAGAATCAGAATTACCTAGAATAAATTGATTCATTTTACGAATAGAGTAATTATTTTTTTTCTTAAAGAAAAAACAGATCAATAAAGAAATTAACATACAGTCGACCATATATTGAGGGTAACTTTCCCTATCTCTCATAATATCAATGAGAATAAAATATTTTTTAGACCCAAATATGGTTTTGCTTGGATTTTATGGAAATGAAATCTTTTCAAGTACCTAGCATATTTTTGAATGTTTTATATTTTAATAGTTTTTATAAACTTGATCATAATTGAGATCAAAAATAGTTGTAAGTTGAAAAAAGCAGTTGAAAAAAATTTTCATTTTATAAAATAGAGACAAAATAGTTGGGGTTTAGAAATCATTTTATTCTTATAAATATCAGGAAATATCGGAAAATTTACCCTCAATATTGAGTATATTTCATTATTTTTTAAAAAAGAATAAATTAAATTCATTAAATCTCATTGTTTGTTCTAATGATCTAGGTCGTCAATGAATATGAAAGAGCAGTAATTTTTCGACTAGGTATGTTTAAAAATATTAATAAATAACTTAATGATACAAAAAATTATTAAGAAATTCTTACATTATTTTTACTAAAAAATTATATTTTGAGTAAAATTCTATCGAAAAATAAAAAATAGTTTTCAAATCGATATTTGAAATCATATTTAAAAAAATGAAATCCAAATAAGAGATAACTTTTGTTTGTATGTAATTCTCAATAAATATGTCATTAATAGGACGTCTCTCCGGAGGTGGAGCTAAAGGTAATCAATAATTATCATATGATATCATTAATAAATGACTTATGATTTCTTTGAAGGACCTGGTTTATTCTTCATAATACCCTGTGTTGACTCATATTCTGTAGTAGACTTAAGAACGATCACATTTGACGTACCCGTGAGTATAATTACCCAACAATTTATTGATTAAAAGACCTTCTTTTTTATTTAATATACTCTTTAATTAATAGCCTCAAGAGGTCTGTCTCTTAGGAATTGCTTTGGTTTGCGTTAATTATGACTTTTGTTTTGAACAAAACCTCAGGTCCTGACAAAAGACTCGGTGACCGTTTCAGTCGACGCAGTCGTCTATTACCGCATTTGGTTGCCCACAAGTAAGACATTATTGATTAAAGCCAAGATCATTAACACAATTATTTTTATTGGCTGACAGTCGCCGTCGCAAATGTTCAGGTAATTGACTTATTCTGTGCGCTTTCGCTTTAATTCTATATAACGTTATAATAATTTTAAATGTTTTTATAAAATTCATTATAAGTTTTGCCAACTTTTCTAACTTTTATAAAAACAAATGACCAGGATTATGGCAAGTCTACCAGACTCTTGGCTGCGGCTCAACTCAGGAACATTTTGGGTACAAAAACACTGTCAGATGTATTGAGCGAAAGAGAAAACATTAGTCTATCAGTTAGACGACTGTTAGACAGAGCCACTAAAAATTGGGGTAAAGCCATGCAATGCATAACTAATTATTATTTAAGCATGTACATTTTTCTAACTTAGGTGTTCAGGTAGAAAGGGTTGAAATGTAAGTTAGGAGTTTAATTTAGTGTTAATTAGCAAGCAACAATTTCTGGTAATTTATAGAAAAGATGTTCGACTGCCAACAAACCTCCAAAGAAGTATGGCTGCAGAGGCAGAGGCGGGTCGAGAGGCTAAGGCTAAGGCGAGTTTGAAATTCATTTGTTTAACTTATATTAGAATAAATAATTTCCTCGATTATGAATAACTTGCAGATCGTGGCGGCAGAGGGCGAACAAAAGGCGTCGTTTGCATTGAAAGACGCGGCAGATATTCTCAATCAGGACCCGACAGCCCTACAGCTCAGATACCTCCAGACACTGACAAATAATGCGGCCGAAAGAGACTCAACGATTCTGTTCCCAATCCCTATGAATATGTTCGAAGATTTCGGTCACTCTTTGATAGAATTCGATAAAACGGCCTAAAACTCAATTTTATAAAATATTTATTATTTAATTAATTGAAAATCAAAGTTAACTAAAAATTAGTGTAAAAAAAAGACTTTTGCATTCATTTCCACTCTTAAGAATACTATTGAATAATTGAAAGATTATTTTTCTTCAAATGTGTTGTCAGTAAATAAATTTCTATATTTTTTTTCCTGAAAACTATTTGGTGTTAACATTAATTCATCGGTATATCATGAATATTGTTACCTTGTCAATTTTAATTGTTAAATCTCTAATAGTTTTATTATAAGCAAGCAATTGCTGTCTTTTTGATTGATTGCAATTATAAGTTGCATGCTAATTTATTAAGAATACGTAATCAAATTTCAATATTTTTTTACTTATTTATCAGAACTCGAATCTAATTATAATTTGTTTTGGAAAAAATGCAATTTTTCTCATTTGGTTTTCAATTTGTTTTGTTATAAATTATATTAAAAACAACTTAAATCTCAATCAAATGAGTCCCACATTTAAATCAAAATCATAAGAATTAGAGTAACTTCAAAGATGACCAAGGTGTTCGTTCTTTTGAACCTTGAACAAATCTTTTATATTTTGTGTCGTTAATGACTTTAAAATAAAAAATGCTCATGCTAAACTCAATTTTGGCTCTTGTTTTATTATTAAATGATGTTGCTCATATTTTTGGATCCCTTGGTTACTCATGAAACAAAAAATATGATACTTTCTCACTAACACCCATGTCATTTTAAAATATGAATTTACCTGATTGTAAATTAATGTTCAAAATAAAAAGCAGTCAATGAACTATATTTAAGTATCTGTGATAATTGTACTAGATAACTTTTAATTCATAAATTAGAAAAGATTTATATATTAAGTAAAATTAGAATAAAATTGATTCAAACAAATGAACTATTTATACTAGGCAAATTTAATTAAAATAATTTCTAACCAACATATTTCCTTACATATTTCAACACCCAAGAAGTTGTGATGGGTGCTAAAATAAGAATTACAAAGATTATATTTCAAAAAATCATAAATAACTTTAAAAACTACAAAAAAACAAAAAACTATTTCAAACGAAAATTAAATGAAAAATCCTATTAAAAGAGTATCACTTTCTTAGGATTTGTGTTAAACCCGACTGTAATTAGAATTTTAAATCATTTGTTGTCAGTATTTCGTACTCTTTCTTATGTCAGGACTCCTGAGTATTATATCATTCCATGAATGGTAAGTAAATCATCTCTTTTTTTCGAAGAAAAACTTTTCCTTCAAAAACAAATCTATTTGTTATCATTAGTAACAAAATATGACCGTTTCTTAAACTATGGTTTTTACACTTCTGGTGGAGTTTTCTTTTAAACATTTATTAACAATTTTTGTTTTGTGTAATATTTCACCTTGTCAATTCAAATTCATGTTTACATTAATTTAATCGGAAGTTTTCATATAAAAATTATACTTTGATAGACAGTTACCAAGAAGTAGTTGCCATGATCATTTATATATAGACATAAAAGACATATAATGAGCCTTTTATTTGCTTTTCATATTTAAAAAGAAATTCTATTGTTGTCTATGTTTTGAAGTAAATCTATTAATGACTATAATTTGAAGAAACAATTGTTTGTTTGCAAAGCATTTAAGAAATGAATGGAAAAGTCTTTTCAGACAAAAGACTTTTAAATTAAAGTTAAAGAAAGTGAAAGGAAATGAAAAAAAAATTGTTTTTAATAATTTTACTTTTAGTTATAAAATGCTTGAATTATAAGTTTTGCAAAGAAAAAACAAATAATTGATTTGTCACTAATTTTCTTCATATTTAATAAGTGGTAGAGCCGGACAGACAGGTATTTCCATTGTAATGAGAATTTTAGATTAACTTTTTCTGTGACTAAAATAACGAGTTTTTCATTGTCTGAGGTTTTATCGGACAAAAAAACTAAATAATTATTAAAACCCAATTCAAGTTTATTGTATTCCTGGTAAGACACTGAGATTTTTTTTATTTATTTAAATGACCAAGTACAATCAGGAAATATATCCTTAGGAAGTATTTTCTCAATAGAAATTATAGGGAAAAGTCAACAAAAAACACTCTTTTGCAAAGTGTAAAACTTTCCGGCACTGGTTTTTTACCTTTGCTACTTACCTTGGTCACTACCTGATCTAATAGGAAATATTAGGCCATAATAAATAAAAGTGAAACCAATTAGAGTTACAATGCGTTACATATTAAACATCTAACGACTACCTGATTATAATGTATTATATGAGGACTGAGTCTCCGGTGCTCTCATTTCATAGATTATAGCCATCAATGAATTGAAAGCTGTTTTTCAATGCAAATAACAAATCATTTCACTTTCACTCTCCACTGTTGAAACTGTAAGGAGAGCTACAACTGTGGACTGAACTCAGCATAATCTTGGTCTTAATCTCAAACACCGGTTAAGGTCAGCACTGGTAGAGAGCATTTCCTCACACACTAACCCAACGGTTACCTCAATTAATAGTTTTTCATTGAATTTGATATCAAAGTGGAAGTGATCTGAAAGTAAATAATAATTCGGACACTAATTCTCTGAAAGAGTGCTCCACTCCTTCCTCTGTAAAAGTCAGGCCAAGAGTCTGTGCGTAAGTGTTGTGCAAAAAGTCAAATGAAAAGTTTTTCAAACCAATTGTCAGACAAACAACAGTCAGAGAAGAAAAGTCTCCGAATATTTTTGTTTTCTTTCTTAAGTGAATTTGAAAAATTGGTGAACAATAAACTATTAAATTTTATTATTAATATTTGAAAGAATGGTTCCATTCTTGTGATGAAGAAATCTTTGAATTCTTCTTCAAATGTGAAAACATTTTAAGAATTTTAAAATTTATTTATTTATTTAAGAAAAACTGTTTTCCACTGCTTCTGAAGAAACGTCTCTTTTGTTGGCATTGAATAAAAGTTTTGAATTTATATTCAACTAAATATCAAACACTTCTTGAATAACATCAGAAGCGGGAGATTTGCGTAAGTCTTTCCATTAATCATCAAAATGTCATTTAATGTCATTTTTATTCTGAGCTAAACTTATATTGAATATAAAAATTTGTCAAAAGGATGTCATCTTTTTTTTATGAAATTAATTAATGGTAAAGGTCATTTTATTAAAACTAGATAACAATTTTTTTATTGATTCTTTGAACAAATCGTGTCATTGTTGAAGAATTGAACTAGTACTTTTAAATGAAGAAAAAAAATAATATTGAACTCATTGTTTGATCGCTATTTAGATATTTTAATAAAACAGAATTAATGGCCACCATTCCTGAGAGGAAACTTTGTAAAATTTGCAAGATAAACCTATGAGAATGAGTTGTTCTCAATTTACACAAATCTTATTATTAAATAACTTTATCCTAGGTTCAATTAAAATATTCATGAATGGAATAGTTTTTAATTTAAATGGAATTCATTGTATATTCGTTTCAGTCCGAGAGAGAGGGAGAGAGAGAGGGAGAGAGAGAGGGAGAGAGAGAGGGGGGGGAGAGAGAGAGAGAGAGAGAGAGAGAGAGAGAGTTCTGTAGCACATGTTTGGGTGAAAAGAGCAGAAAAGTCGGTCGTTTCAAATGTTATTCAGGAAGTGTTTTGTTTTGAATTCGTTACATAAAAGACTTTATGAGAAATGTCTGGATTTTGATTTAACTCTAAACTGGACTACAAATCAGTTCTTAAATCCAGTTATAAAAAATCAATTCATTTAATTTATTTCATATGAATATTGAAAAAAACATTTTAATTTCAAAATTGAATTTATAATAAAACAAATGAATAACAAATAAGAATATAATTTATTTTTTATATTAAAATTGTTTTGAAATTATTTTATATTCTATCAGAGAATCCAAAAATGAAAAATTATTAATTCTACCAAGTTTAGTAGTTTCCAAGATAAAAATGATAAATGATTTCCAAGAAAAAAATATTCCTTTTATTCTTATTACTATTAAAAACTACTCAAAATTGAATTAAATTTGTTTTTAATCATTTTCTCCTTTATGTGAAAAATACGCCTAATTTTCAAATTTAATTCATTTTTGAGTCAACCCTTTGTTGTGATTCCCATTAAAAAATAGGTCTGATTTTTAAATGAAAAACAGGAATTGAATTAAATTAATAATTATCACAACAAATGTGTTAAGACGTCAAAAAGATTTTCTTTTGATAAAATTGATGAAATTCAATAAACTTGTTCATTATCCCAATGATATGGTGTGCCATAATTAATAGTTTTTGACACCTACTCAATGATTTAATTAATTTAAACATGGTCTTTTTTGCTCAAAATAAATTAATTAAAATCAAAACTCAATTAAATTTTAGACATAAAATTAATTGTTTATTCAATAGCTGTTATGGAAATTAGCTAGTTACAATCTTGGTCAAAAGGTTAGGAATAAGAAATAGAGTGGATTAATAGTTAAATAATTAAATAAATTAAATATTATCTATTAGATAATTATCAAAATTCTAAATGATCTAGGACAAAAAATTATAAAAAATGATAGACTTTTTTTATTCAATAGATTTATGTCAACGATTTTACTAAAAATTCTTTCATTAAAAGAAATGAATAGAATATCCAAACAGAATAGGAATCAATAATTATTACTCATTTTGTTATTAAGTTTATACTTATATTATATGAATTTTGACAGAATTTAAATTATAATCTATAGGTCTTTTAACTCAAACAACACTAATCGAGGCAACACTACTTTATTCTGTGATATATTAGAGAAATCTTTTATTATAAGAAAGGGCTGTATATCAACTCAAAACATAGGCTTTCGTTTGAAAACCCATTATTTTTTAATCATTTTTTTTTGCAGTAAATCTTTGGTAAAAAAATACACTAAAAGATAGAAATGACGTATAAAATAGTTTTAATCTAAATTAACATCATTTCAATGAAACAAAATGATTGACTAATGTTTGAAATGTTAGAAATCAGTAAATCTTAAACATTAGAATTCGATTAACTAAAGAAAATGTTATTTTTATTCATTTATAGATAGTTTTTTATTATTAAAAAAGAGTTTGTTTTCACAGAAAAACAATTTTTTCTTTTGGATTGATTTATAACAAATACTATTAGTTCGCAATTTTTATTCAACAAAAATCTTTCCTCGTTTTTAACATAAATATAATTTTTTTTTACTTCTTTTGTTGACCTCAACTATAAATCTCTCTTAGAATCTGATGTTCAGACAAATAGAAAGACATTTGAAAAAAATAATTTCTTCTTTAATCTCCAATCGATACTATTTCTGTTTACTAATAATTTTTATAAGGAATATATAATTAGAATCTAAAGCCATATTTTCCTTGAGTATCTTATACATCCAAGTCAATAGTAAGGTTGGTCTAGGGTTGCTCAAAAAGAAACTTTCTCCGTTTCGAGAAACTTTCTAGAACTTTTCTCTATTGAAGATTCTTTATTATACAAAAATATTTGTAGAATTACTTCTTTAAGTATTTAATTGTCTTCTCCATAGACTGATATATATTTATCAACCTATCTTGGTGTTTTAAGTTTTAGCAAGCCTTTTTGATTTTACTTTATTAATATAAGATTTTATTCAAAGAATTCGATGAAAAATCTTATTAAAATCAGACTTATTAAATAATCCTGGTCAGTATTAGAGACTCTGATAATAAGTAATATAAACTAAATAATTTTGTAACTAAAATATAAACTGATATGGCAAATGACTTCGATTTCCAGGGGGGGGTATTTGGCAAAATACCCCACCCTGGAGGCTAAAAACTTCGACAGACCTAGTGCTTGTCCATAGACGTAATGTTAAGGTTTTCAAAATCCCAGGGGGGGGGGAATTTTCCGTTCCAGGGGGGGTATACGGGTAATACTATTTGCCATATCAGATATAAATGTTATAGTTTATTCTTGAATTATTTTAATAAATCTATCAAGCAATAAGTGCTGAATTTAGTGTAGAAATTAATAATAAACACACGTTTTGTGGAATTTGTTTTTTAAAATATTTCACAAAACAAAACATTTGTATTCATATAAAAAATAAAATAAATGAAATGTTTTTCTAAAAATAAGATTCTAATAACACTTTATTTAATGTTTTAAAAGTATTGCTTTCAGTACTAACGAAACTATACTTTCATATATTGTATGTAATACTACTATACTTTATATACAGAACTTATAGAATAATAATAAATGTATTGAAGTTTAAACTTTAAAGTAATACCATTTATGCTAAACATTAGAATAGGAAACAAAATTCTCATTGTTTTCATTCTTGAATAGAAAATCACAAAATTGCTGGAAATCCAGTGATTTTCATACAAAGATAAACAAGGCCATTCAAATTTCAATAAAGTATTCTTTTAACCATTTGGGACATATTGTTTGGTACTATTGAAACAAGTATTGTACAAGAACTTTACCCTTTTCACTATTTTACTCTGATTTCTATTTTTCAAATAAACAAGAGCTTAAACTCTAAACAATACTGACTTAACCCATGCCTTACTCGACGTACAACTGTTTAATGGATTAAATTAATCTGAAATTAATTAAACATATTTTTTGACACAATTTTCTTAATAAAACAAAAATGTAATTCACTTTTTGCACCGAATAAATGAAAATGTTTTTGTAACTCAAGTCTTATTTCTTTTGGTATAACTCTTGTAATTTAATATAAGATAAAGAAATAAAATGAATACAAAAAAGGGAATATTTGAAGTTAAGCTAACAATCTAGCAAAACTTATAAACTAGAAATACTCCATTTAATCCAACCATTCTTTGATTCATTGCAAAATTAAATTACTTTTTTTTGAGGCAAAGTATGAGCCAAACCCTCTTTTTATGATTTCGAACTTTAAGAACAGTGATGCCAAAGGTGTTTTTTTTAATTGACCAAACTCAGATTAGTGAGAATTATTCCAGGATTATTTAAACCAAAACAAGAGATTTTTGCTTTTCTCAAAGAATTCTTTTTTTTGTCTAATTTTTAAGAAAATGTCATTCAATAAGTAAAACAGTCTTATAAAGTCAAAATTATTAGAAATATTAGCAAGATTAATATATCTATATAAATAATACTTTTAAAATTATATTTGAATCTTGGACATCACTGAAGGATTAAAGAAAAGGGGAGGAGATTTTGAATAAAAAAATTCTCGATTAACATAAAAAGTATATTTTGTCCGCTTTTTTCTAAAAAAATGAGTAAATTATTCGTATTTTTGACATCAATACAAATGAGAGCTGAAAAAAATTCAATCAATTATATGAAAGAAAAAACTGGAGAAAAAAAAGTTGAGCCTAAACTCAATTAGATTTGAAGAAAATATTTCACCAAAAATATAGTATTAAAACTCATGAATAATAGCATTTGTTTTGAGAAGAATGTTCTTAAAATATCTCTTCTTTTTTTGATACCAGAATTTGTATCATTAAATCAATTTATTCTTTTCTCAAACCCTATTCTTTAACCCTATTCTTAATAACATGTAATTTATAGTGAATTTTGCGATATTTTTGTTGTTTTTATTTAAATAACAAAATTATTAAAGTAATACCTTGGATAATTTGTTAAATTGATAATTTTTGCGAAATAAGGTTTAATCGAAAATATTTACAAATTTGTGTAAAATATAAGAAAAAGCCTTAGATTTTGAAATAAGTAAAACATTGAATGAATTGATTTTTCAATTAAGAGAAGATTTTATTGATTTTTGTAAACTTCCAACTCATTTATTTCAAGGAGCTTGCAATTTAGCATCTGGTCAAGTTTTATCAATACATTTATCAATGAATTATTATAATTTTTCGTCTATTTTATCTGATTTACACTCTTTTCGACGAATCATTGAATGACTTTCTTCTCATTTACTTAAAGTTAAATAACAATAATAGAAATGTCGCGAAAACTGTCAGATAAGTGAGAAATGAGGTCAACACCAGTCGGTTGTCGGCAGATATCTTCCCATAAATTTTAGTTAATTAAAATCAGAATAAGGAAACAAATGACCCTTTTATTGAAAAATACACTTTAAGTTCAATTTATTACTGATTTAAATGAGTGATTGCAAATTTGCAAGATTATTGTCGGCTAATTATTGTTTTTTTGCTTCTTTGGAGCACAGAATGAACTAATTATTTAGTAATTTATCTCTTTATAAGAAACATATTTAATATGAATTATAATAGAATTTAAGAGAAATGAATATAATATTTGAATATTTTTAAGTACAAAGAATTGAAAAGATATTAAATTCAATTGAAAACTTCATAGATTATCATAAAAGGCGGCTACTTTTGTGTGCACTCGTGAATAGCTTTTCTAAATATTAAAGATTTTCTTTTCATTTTATTTAATGTAAAACCTGTGCTCCACTTTTTTGCATAGCAATGAAAAATTAATGTTATTCACATCCCTGGCTACTTTTTTTTACTGCATTCAATTCCTTTGCACTTGATTAGGGTAATTAAGGATTAGACCCTGTGGCAAACTTTAATCAAATTATACAGATTGAAAGTAATTGAGATCATTCTTTTGCTCTGTTTGTGATTTATTGATATCCAAGTAATGGTTAACTCATTTCTTATTCACAACTGAATCGCTTTTGAATATATTCTTATTCTTAGATATTATCCTATTATTAATCAAAAGAAAACGTGACTTTAAGTCAAAAACAATTGGTTTTTACAATTTTTTAGATTGAATTCTATCTCCAAAACGATAAGAAAGAAGTCTTCAGGAAATAAATAATCACTACTTTTACTCAATATATTAGTTGCAATCAATTTGAAAACAAATAAATGGAAAATTACAAAAAATAATAACAAGGAGATTCTCATAGAACATATATCTACAGGGTCTTGCAGAAAGTCGGTGCACAATATTGTAGCGTAAGGGAACTTGGGGTAGCCCTCGGGATTACCCGTTA
>JAQIXI010000466.1:0-23188 GCA_034700165.1 Galumnidae sp. Gr-Ori-00277
TTTTCTCCATATTTACGACAATTGGTTTCGTAGGGAAACTCTAATTCTTGTAATTCGTATTCTATGAGTGAAGTCGAAGAAGAAATTCGATTATAATAATAAAGAGATGGCAGAGAATCGGAGGAATGGATATTAATTTTATACAAACTGGTTTTTTCTCGAACTCCTTGCTCGATTTGTAATTTTGTAAACCACATATTATCAGAAATTCTAAACTTTTCATTACTCGAATTGTAAAACAATGTAAAGCATTGACCAAAAGGTGAAAATGTTATTAATGTTTTACTGAAAAAATGACACTCTTTGAACATTTGATCGATGCCTTTAAGAAAACATTTATTTCTTTGTCCAAAAACTTTAATCAAAGTGTTGTGTGTTTTGAACAAATCCGAGAATTCTTCCAAATTTTCATCTTTAAAGTGTCAAAAAGAAATGGTTTTAATCACAAAATATAAAAAATCGAAAAATGTGATAAAATATTAATTTAAAATATCATTATTACCTTTGAAATTTTTATAATATACTGGATGTAATTCTTCGCAAACACTAATGGCCGGCAAATCTTTTATTCCTAAAAAGCCATCGGAATCCAAATGAGGGGTCAGTTCGACACTGACTTCAGTCATGTATTTGAAATAAGTTTCACTCAATTCATAGATTTGATACAAAAGTATAGGAAGTGTCAGTAATTTTAATGTTAACTTCCATTTGATTCTATCAATCAGTGGTATTAAGTTTTTAATCATTTGGACCGTTTTATAAAACAAAGCCACCTTGGTTACTCTTTTTAAATATTCAATAAAGAAATCAAAATTCAGTCGATTCAATAAAGTTTTAAGTTTTTGCGTAAATTTATTCAAAAAGTCACTCAAATCAACGAACGCTAATCCAAACCAAAGTGATATCAATCCACCGATACTTGAAAATAAATTAACCAAGTTTGTTTTAGGGTTCGTTATGTAATTAAATGTTGGAGATTTCATTGCTTTGAAAATTATCTTTTTTGATGGAAAGCCTTTCTTTCCATCAAAACTTCTTAAATCAATATAATTCTCGTCGTTAATATCGAGGTCATAATATTCTCTAAAACATTTTTGTTGACATTTTTTATCGCAAAAACTCGAATCAATTTTTGTTTCATTTTGTCGACAAAATCTTTTATTTTTCAATTGATTTGAATTTAATAACAAAACATAATTCATGTCAACGAAAGGGTTCAAAAGGCAGTCTTTAACTTTTAAAATATTGGTTTGAGTGCATTCTTTTATACAAAATTCGTAAGAAACGAAACTTTGATTTTCTGAAACCATTCAAATAAATATCAAATTAATATTATTTATTCAAAATTCAAATACAATTTGATTTTCAATGAATTTATTTAATTTATTTGAATAAACACTTACCCTCTTCTATACACTCTTCCATATAAGGCTTCGATAGATATTTTGCGGTAATTCTTCTGAATTCAACTATTGAACTAGATTAATTTAATGAAAGAGTAAAATTAATAAGATTAAATTAAGATTTATGTTCTTAACACTGACCTTTCAATCTTGTAATCATAAACAGAAAATGAATTGGGCATGGCAAGATATTTAGCTTCTTGATGTAAATATAAATGTAAACTAGGAAAGTGCTGAAAATCTTTAGGTGAGTTCTTTTTACCAAATTGGCGATTTATCAAGTAAAATTCTTCGTGGAAAAAAGACTGGTTGAAACATTTCACTGAAAAATCGAATTCAATGAAATCGTGTTTTCTGTTACTATTTTTAAGGAAAAGTTGTTTGGATTCGTTTTTTGTTGAATAAGTAAAACATCGGCCGAAATATTTGCCGTAAATTATTTCTGAAATATCAAACATTTGTCTGCAGTCAGAGATTATTATTTGTTTACTGTTTTCAATCGTCGAAACATTTGCTGAACAACTGATTAGGTCTTCGACACTAATCAGCATATTTTGGATCTCATCGATGGGTATATCAGATGATAGATATCGAAAAATATCTTCCATTTTGAACTTGCTTATTTCACTCATTGAGTATATTTCCAACAAATCTTCAATAAGTGCATCAAAATATTTATATTCTTGAGTTAATTGTAGTTTATTTTTCAAATAATTATTCCATTGTTTTCTTCTTTCCCCTGTTGAATTGAAATATTGAATTCTTATTTCATTTAGTGAGTATATATTCATCAAATCTTCAATATGTTTTCCATCTAAATTAAGCGCTTGACTTAAGTGTTCTAGTTTAATTATCATATAGTTATTCCATTGTTTTCTTCTTTCATCAGTTGAATTAAAATATTGAATGACTTTTAGTTTATCGAAAAATCTGTTTTCAGTGCATATCGTAATCGACGGCAAACGGAACTCATTTTCTTTAGAACTTAACTTTAATTGTGTTTCGGTTTCAAAATTCAAGTAATCAATGATTAATCCAAAGACATTATATAATAAGAATATCGCACAGCATATCCTTACAAACGCAGCCAAATCTCTTTTCTTCCAGAACATTTTTCAATAAATTTTTTTTTCTAAAAATAAAATATTTTTATTTCTATTAAATTATTATTTCTATCAAAACAAAATAAAATAAGAATAAATTTTGGCTTCAATTTTATCGAATTTATTTTACAAGAATTGCATAGTATCATGCACTTATCATGCACGTATCATGTACGTTTAGAAATACAGTTTACTTCCCGATTTAACAAGAAATTCTATATAACCAGGTCAAACTTGTGCAACTATTTTTCCTATTTAGGATCATAATATTAAACACATTCAATATAACCAGAATTCGATATGATCAGAAGTACTCTAAAGACAACACTTATAAAACTCATCTGATATAACCAGAATATATTTATAAAACTGTAAACTAAGTCTATTATATAATAAATTTATTGAAACTCTTTTAATTTAGTTAATAAATTAAATTAAATTATAATAAAATAATATAAAAGCCAATAATAATCGAAAATTTGAGATTAAATTACAGTTTCATATAATTTTTAATAAAATTGTCATTTTTAAGACTTTTGATTTAACCAGAATCTGATATAACTGGAACAGTTTAGCAGCACCAACATTCTGGTTATATCGGATGTAAACTGTATCACTTCATAAACGTTTGACTCAATAAATTATTGACAATAATATAATAAAACATTTTCTAATAGATTTCAATAGTGTAATTTGTACTTGTTAGGTCTTATTGATACCATTATAATTCATATTCTAATTACAACCTAAATATTAATACCGTATAAAATGAATAATAATTTAGTATAGTTATTTCGCCTGGTTTTGGGCTGGCTTGATTTATTAATCATAAATACTATTACCAAGTTCATTTAAAAATTAAACCCTTTAACATTAAAGCATATACTATTCTTTCACCTATTTATACGTTGTTTCATGGTTCATTTTGTATTATAATGAAAAGCTAATGACCTATGGATATCAATAATGTCTGAAAATGTAAACATTTGATTATAGAATTAAGTCACAATAAATGTTAAATTTTAGCATTTTTTCTGAATATACCAACTTATTTGCTTAAATGTTCAAGCGCGATATTTGAAAACAACTATCCTAAATAATAATAATACGAATATAAAGTAAATTTATTCCTTTAAAAAAAATTTATTAATTATTTTATTAGTTTTGTTTTTTGAGGACAAAATCAATTCGCACGTCCCGAGACAGGGATTCCCGCTGGATGTATATGTCAAAAAACTTTCCGCTTAAAAATAGAAAATAAATAATTGAAATTAGTTTAGATTAATTAATTAATATTTTTCTCATTAAATTTACAGAGTAAAGGTTGTATATATAATCGTTTTTCTCCCACCGATTTAATTTATGTCTTAATTATTAAAAATAACTTATATAATTATATAAAAACTTAAAAGAAATATATGAATAACGTTCCAAAATGTGTTCACTTAAAATCAGGTCTTTTGATATTCTTTTTACTTTATAAAATATTTTATATGATTAGTAATAATTTATTACTAATATTATCACTGATTTGAAATTCACTTTTTTTGTAAACATTATTTTTTTTCTTTTGTTAACTCTAGCGATCAATTTTTACATAAGATATTACAAGAGGAGGGAGATTTCTCACCTCAAATGGAATATTCTCTTCCCGAAAGAGATCTGGTCACCTTGATTATAAATAAAATTAACTTAGTAAATTCAACACTTTTATACATAATTTTAATTTTGTAAAATTTTTAACATGGTAAATTAAAATTACCCTAAACTTCTAAGAGGAAAAAGAATTGACTTACCAACAATCGAAATTCTTTTATCATGTTGAAATATAATTATTATTTTAAAAGCTGTTACTCTATATTAAATGTGATGTAAAATCGTATCCCAAAAACTCATTTAAATTAAAGGTCTCAAAGTATTAAGAATCTAATGATCTTATAAAATGTAAAATTTTATTTTTAAAAGTATATAATTTTATTATAAGAATGTTTAATATATTCTGATTTTATACTGAATAGTAAATAACTTGAAATAAAATTTATAGGAATTCAAACTAATTAAAAGTCAAACATTTCAATGAAGAGCTCGTGTTCTCGAAGTCTTCCATAAATAGAAGTGTCGGCGAAAGCAGAGCCCGGAGTCATAACACCTCCACTATTGATAAACATTTAAGTATTGGACACAAAATACAGAAAAATACTGACTTTTGAGGCATTTTATCAAATTCTCTAAGAAGAGTGAACCCGGACTGTACTAAACAAGTACTGGTAGCCACATATCCCGGGTGATGACCTCTGACTCTAACCACAACAGTTTTATTTGGAGGAAATGTTGGCTCATTTTTAGGTTCAATAAATTTTTGTGTCCATCCCTTTCCAACTATAAAAATATCAAAAGAAGTTTCTTTAATCTGTTGGGGAGTCGGACCCTTTCTTGAGAACAATCCAAATGAGAAGAACTCAGGATATGCTTTAAGAAGATTACGGTTCCACTTAAAAGAGCCAAAAACAAATAATACTATTCCCAATAAAAGTGTTCCGATTAAAGACAAAAGTGTGGGAAAAGTGAAATACATTTCGATTTGTGTCGGTTTTTCATTGTTTTGTTCATATCTATAGTAATCTGTTCTCTGAGCAACTGACAGATCGTTACCCGGAAAAGGTATGGACCACCCATTTGTGTATTCGTTTCGAAATGGAAATATTCTTTTGAATAAATAAATAAATAGATTTCATTAAAAAGTGAATAATTTGGAGGAAATAATTACTTTCGGTTTAATTTAAACTTTGATTTCAAAGTCTTTTTTGTTAAGATTTCTGAGTAGAGCCGACGCCGAATGGATTCGATTTCTTTCTTTTGTGTTAAGCCAAAAGTGTCAATAATTGAATTCCAGGTCCCGGTATTGAAACACAAACCCTTAGATCATAAAAATTCTTATATTTAATCTAAATTTACCATGTTAATAATTTAAACGTGTAACAGGAAATTTAATTAAGTTAATATTACTCATAATTGCTTATAACTATAGTTTATATTATGTTTTTTGAAATAATATCATACCTTTGGACCAGATTTTATAGATTTATAAGTTTCGATAGCATTGAGTTCGCCCTCAAAATTCTTTTTTAGGAAACGGATCCCAATATCCATAGGAATGCTCGCAAAAGCACAGGAACTGATCACATAAATACCCTTTTCTTTTGCCATTTCATTGTATTTCAATTGTATTCTTTCAACGACTGATGTCTCTCCTGATATGTCTAAATAATTAGTTGATGTATCGATACACGCCCTGAGCACAGAATATTATAATACGTTCAAAATGAATGTCACTTACCTTACTATTTGTTCACCATAGAAATAAAATGGTCCGACACAATTGAGCACAACCCTGGTTCGGGAAGTCATTGTTCGGAGGGATTTCTCATTGTTTATGTCGACCTCAAGTATTGTTATGTGTTTGATATCAATTGCCGTTTCTTTTGATACTTTAATCAAAACTTCATTTAATTTGTTAATATTGCGTCCACTGACAGCCCATTTGATGGGATCTTTTATTGCAGTTCGTGTGACCTCTTCCACAACCAACTGTCCCGTGTAACCACTCGCACCCAATATTATTAAGTCAAACTCGCGGTCATTTTTAGACCAACTTTGAGTTCGTCCTTTCATTTCTGACAAATATTATTTTTAATTAACATAAATAATCTTTAAAATATATTACCATGTATATTTTAATAATTCTATAAGAATACCTTCAAAATAAATATTTAAAAAAATTAAAACTTTATTAAAATTTTGTTAAAAACTGTAATTTTGTCTATACTTTTGTGTTAAATTCAGTTTCAGACCTCTTTTTAAACATATTTGAAAAGTGACCCAACCTTTAAATCAAACTCTTGTAAATTTTTCATTTTCCCTAAGGATTAGGTCTTTCTTTTCTTATTTAGAATATATAATCATTTTTAATTAAATATAATATTTTCTTAAACTTAGTAAATTTGACAACTTTGTAATGTAATCAAGTTAATAAATATCCTTTTTGTAAAATTATTTATGGAAAATTTAATAACAATTTTATTTAACATGTTTGAATTAATTTTAACTTACCTTATATTGAAAGTAATTCGAATAAACTTATTTACAAAATTTTAGATATTTTTTTCAAAACTCATTCCACACATGAATTGCACTAAAAAAGCACTTAAATCGTAACAATAAGTTGTAATAAATAGCGATTATTGTCATAACTACCAATTGTTCATCGATTAGTTTAGTCACGTTTACATTTCTATATTTATATCAATTTCTTTAAAAAATTCTATTGAAATTATTTTATAATTTTTTTAATTAATTGATAAATTAACCTTGCGTCATATAATTATTTTTTATTTTAAATATTTTTCTTACTATTTTACCAAGAATGTTTAGTCAAATGTAATAAACGTGTGATATGACATTTAATAAAGTGTTTGTTAACAAAATTTCTATAAAAAAACTGTAATTTTATTGATAATTAAATGTCAATTAAAGTTTCCAATTCTCACCATGCTAATGGAATAAACTAAATAAAAAATAATATTTTACTTGAATTACAATTAAATTATAATTATTAAAATTTTTAATTAAAAAAATATAATTTTTGTATTCTTTAAAATAAACTGGCTTTACTTATCGGTTGACCTTGGTTTTTTTTAGTTATTATAATAATTACTTACGTGGTTTATATATATGATGTATATTTAAACCTCTGGTCCTCCGATTAGAAAAGTTTAGACTTTAAACACAAGTGAAAGACCTTAAGTTAAACTCAAATAAAAGTCAATTTTAATGAAATACTTTGTTATGTTTACTCACATAAAGAGTCATTAATTAAATACTTTTGTTTACTTCAAATTTTTTAAATATAAAAAACTTAAATTAAGTCATATCATATGACATGTGTTTAATTGCTTTGCTTTTATTTATTTATATTTAATTATTGTATTTAAATTATTGAAATAAATGAAAATATAGACTTAAATAACTATAATTTTAAAACAGAATTATTCAAAGCTCTACAATAACTAGTGTTCGAAAATTTCTCATATTTCGAAAATAACCTAGAAAGTTTCTCTAAAATTTTCCTCAATGGGATTACAATATTAAAAATAAATATATTATTATACATAAGTAACTAGGGCAATAACTTAATTATCGGAGTTTAAGGTTAATGTAATTTTGTATTTATACTTTTAATGTTTATTTATATCATAACTTGGGGTTAAACACACAATAAATAAACGATAGATAAACAACTGTTTATCTAATGTCATACTTAAGTCTAATCACTTCTCCGTCACTTATATATAATTCGAATTATTTTACTTTTATTTATCATTTATTGAAAAAAAATTGTGTCCTGCAAACAAAATGATTGTGGTTATTTTGCCAATAACTTTGTCAATTATTATATTTGCATTTCCTTTAATAAAGTGAGTATTTTTATGTATAAAACTATACTTTTAGCGTAAAATCATATTATTTAATGTCATTATTACCATGGTTATATTTATTTATTTTTCTTTCATTAGTGATCTCTCAGTACCACCGCTGGAATCGTCGATATTTTTACTATTTCTTAATGTATTGACGATTATATTTGTATTATTCATATTCTTGTGTTTCAAAGCACTGATCATATTTTGTGAAAAGAACAAGAACAAACAAACAAATAAGTCTTGGAACAGAATCTCATCAGTGAGGACCAAGGGGAGTATTTAGGTTACCTCAATACTCCGTCGTAGAAAATTCTTTCACAAAATGTAAAAGTAAACTTAGCCTCTTAAATTTTATCATTTTCACCTGTACACTTTATATATTCTATTTCAACTCAGAAACATAATAAAAATAAGTAATTAAAAAAGTGAAGCTTTTAAAGATGTTTTTGTCCATGATTATAAAATTGTAGAATGTAAATAAATGTGAAGCAGATTAAATGTTGACCTTGATAATAACCTAAAAAAATTTATGTTCACTTGGTTTCAATTTTCTTATTCAATAAATCATTAATTTATTGAATTAATTTAATATAAATTTAAAATAAAATAATTATAAAATTTAGTTAACTGCAAAAATTAATAATTAGATATTTTATTTTTACTAGGTAAACTAGAAC
Organism: Galumnidae sp. Gr-Ori-00277; assembly: GCA_034700165.1. Lineage (NCBI taxonomy): Eukaryota > Metazoa > Arthropoda > Arachnida > Sarcoptiformes > Galumnidae > Galumnidae sp. Gr-Ori-00277. The sequence continues at coordinate 8,664 of JAQIXI010000466.1, forward strand.
TTAATTTAAATAATGCATAAAAAATTTTAAATTATTTAACTCAAATTTGATTATTATTTTTGCAAACATAATTAGTAAAAATAATAAATTACTGTTTCTTACTTTAATTGAATAGTTTTTAGAAAATTTTTAATTAAAATTTAATTAAATATTTTTATTATTATTTAAATAATTGCAAAATTAGTAAATATGAAGAACCGGCGAATAACAGATAATTAAAAAATTCCAAACTATTCATAGGAAACAAATCATAGCAATAGAACCCGATTTCAGGTCCGCTCAGTTTCTCAATAAATGACAATAACTTCAAGCGATGGCTTAAATTCATTCGAATATTTTTCGATATAAAACCATAAATAGATTTATACGGTTTATGAGAAGATTTACTGATTAAAGTACTCAAAGCATTCAATGAAATTACCATGGTTGAAGTTATCATAAAAATAACAACCGCACCAAATATGAAGAGTACTTCTGAGCCATTTTTGAATATCAAACGAAGACAGAGCTGGATATCAATGGTTCCGATATAATAAGAGATAAAAATCATTTTACTTAAGAAATGATTGAATTGTTTTGTCTGACATTCGATGTAATTGTGTTCACGAATTGCATAAAACAAAAGACGTATATTTGAGTGTTTGAGACTTAACTCAATTTTATCTTTGATTTCATTGAATTTTGTTTTCAAATAAAGAATTGAAGAAATCCATAGAATAAGTACAATACAAATGTATGCCATCATCTGTTGAACAGCGATTATATTCATTGGAGTTATGATTAAATAAGCAATAGTTAAGAACATTTTATCATTTGATGTTAAAATGAGCAAGATGGTAAAGTAGATAATTGTGAAAAATGTTAAAATTATAACCCAGCAAAATTGAAGTATAATCATAAATTCAGTGAATAAACTAAAACCTATGGATAATTTCCTGTAATTTTTACTATTCAATGGATATTTAATTATATTATTTTTAACCATGATAAAAATATCAGCACAATAAAATGTCTTAGTCAATTCTTGATACAGGAAAATTATTGCCACGAACATTTCAGCACTGAATGTTATCAAGAATATATATGACATAATAACCGGATCACTCAGCATATATCCGATGTCAAACATTCTCTTTTTGATCATCAGATCATTTGTTAGACTCGAAATGATTTGTTTTATTGTAACCAAAATAATAGCCATTCGTGTGATTAACACAATTATTAGTCTCTTTTTGATGCGAATTCCTTTTTCATAATGATCTAGGTCTTTAAATGAAAATACATAGTTAACAGTCATAATAGAAATTAGTTTATTGATGGCTTTATTCAAATCTGTTTTACTTTCCAGATATGAATTAAAATAATTTTTTAAATAGTTCAATTTCTCATTTTTATAATTAATAAGTTTGAAAATTTGATTTCTGATCATTTTTGGATATTCTCCCAAGAACAATGGTATAATAACCAATGATAATTTTCCTGTATCTAGAAGAGAATAACTAATAGTTTATAATATTTCTCTAATATATTTAAAATTATAGTATTTTATATTTACACACATTTTAATTAAGAATATTATTTAAAATTAATTTTCTTTTAAATAAATGTTTTTTTACGTAATTAATATTTTTATATAAATAGAAAAATTTAAACAAATAGTAATCAAAATTTCCTTTAAAAATGAGTTATCAAATATTTATTAATAAGGAAATTTATAAAACAAATTAGTGTTGGGGGCGTAGCTCAGAGGTAGAGCGCTCGCAGAGAAACCGAGAGGAGCCAGGATCGTTACCCGGCGCTTCCATTTTTTTCTTCTCTTCAATAGAGACTCCAGTCTCTGATAATTAGTTTTATAATTAGATATAAAATTTTATCAAAACAAATTAGATAAGGATTTAAACAAAATTTTATTTAATTATTTATTTAAATATATTTTTATAATTAAAAATAATTTATACACTATTTTTTTAAAACTGTAAATTAATCTTTGATATAATATAAAATATTATTCCAAAACATCCTTTGAATTATTGATTCGCTTTCGTATTGCAACTAATTTTTAATTAAAACTTAATTAAATCAATTTTTTTTTAATTATTTAAATAATTGCAAAATTAGTAAATATGAAGAACCGGCGAATAACAGATAATTAAAAAATTCTAAACTATTCATAGGAAACAAATTATAACAATAGAACCCGATTTCAGGTCCGCTCAGTTTCTCAATGAATGCCAATAACTTCAAGCGATGGTTTAAATTCATTCGAATATTTTTCGATATAAAACCATAAATAGATTTATACGGTTTTTGAGAGGACTTAACAATTAAAGTACTCAAAGCATTCAATGAAATAATTATCGATGAAGTGGTCATAAAAATAACAACCGCACCAAATATGAAGAGTACTTCGGAGTTATTCTTGAATATCAAACGGAGACAGAGCTGGAGATCAACGGTTCCGACATAATAACAGATGAAAATCAGTTTATTTAAGAAATGATTGAATTGTTTTGTCAGACATTCAATGTAATTGTGTTCACGAATTGCATAAAACAAAAGACGAATATTTGAGTGTTTGATACTTAACTCAATTTTATCGTTGATTTCATTGAATTTTGTCTTCAAATAAAAAGTCGAAGAAATCCATAAAAGAGATATAAATAAAATGTATGCTATCATCTGTTGACCTGCGATTACATTCGTTGGACATATGATAAGGTAAGCAATTGTCATAAATATTCTGTCGGTTTTGGTTGATATGAGCAAGATTGTATGGTAAGTAATTATGGTAATTGTTGAAATTATAATCGAGCAAGATTGAAATATAATCATAAAATCACTGAATATTCCAAAACCAATCGATAATTTTCTATAATTTTTTCTATTCAATGGATATTTGATTGTTTTATTTTTAACCATGGTCAACATATCAGCCCAATAAAATGTTCTATTTAATTCTTGGTATAGGAAAATTATTGCCACGAGCATTGGACCGCTGATTGTTATAAAAAATATGTAAGACATAATTACCGGATCGCTCAGCATATATCCCACGTCAAAGATTTTCCTTTTGAACGTCACGTCATTTGTTAGACTCGAAATTAATTGTTTGATTGTAATGAAAATTATAGTCATTCGTGTGATTAAAACAATTATAGATCTCTTATTTATTCGAATTCCATTTTCATAATGATCTAGGTCTTTAAATGAAAATACATAGTTAACAGCCATAAATGAAATCCATTTATTAATTGTTTTATTTAAATCTGTTTTACTCTCCAGATATGAATTATAACAACTTTTTAAATAGTTAATTTTTTCCCTTTTATAATTAATAAGCTTAAAAATTCTATTTCTAATCATATTTGATTATCTTACCAAGAGCAGAATATCTCAAAAATAATCATTTGTATAAAACATATTCCTTTTAAATATTATTTAAAATTACATTTTATGTTTACACACTTTTTAATTAAAAATAATATTTTATTTCAAAAATTTTTTTTAATTAATTTTCTTTTAAGTAAATTTATTTTCACTGAATTATATCATTTATAAAATATTAATTTAAAACAAAAGATAGTAATTCAAACATCGTTTTATTATTAAAAATCTAGAAATAAACCAAGGGCAAAATATGTAATAAATAATTATATTTTCTTTAATATATTTTTTAACTTAAACATTTTGAAATAGGTTGGAAATAAAACTGTTTTAATTTAATTTTAATTTTCTATAATTTTAAAAAATTTTTAGAGCAAAATAACAATTAAGATATTAATATCAATTAAATGGGGACGAATTTGACAAATATTTTACCTTTACATGGTATAATTGGGTGAATAAGATCAATGCTCAATGATATTCTATTTAGACAATACTGAATAAAATTAATTAATAATACATTTTTAGTTCAAATAATGAATTTTTTAAAACTCAATAACTTATCAAAAAAAATATTGAACAACATTCCAATTGTAAATATAAATTTTTATTTAAAATTAATATAATTTTTAATGTATATTTTATACACAAAATTAAACAATAAATTAATATTTAAATCTATTTTTTAAAGTTTAAATTGTTTTAAAGCTAAAAATTACTTGACCTAATATATTTTGTTAATTAAATTTCAAAATAAAAAATTCAAAATATTTTTTTATAAAACTGTAATTAAATCAAGAATTATTGTTTACAATATACCCTTAAATAAAAATTTATTTTTGGATTATAATAAGTGCCCGTTCATATTCACGGTGAAATTTTTTTTAAATAACTGCATTGAATATTAGATTTTTGTTTTAAAGATAAAAATTATTGATTTTATTTTTTTTTAATTTTATAAATTATAATCTAAGACAGTTTTACAAAATGTTTTCAAAAATAAGTTCAAATTATAGTGAATTCTTTTTTTCTGAAATTTTCAATATATTAATAACTATTAATTATTTTGAAGGTAGCAAATTTATTTTTATGTTTTTAAACATATTTGGATACACAAATTTAGCCTTTATTAAAATTACAATGTTTTTCTTACAATACAGGGTCAGGCAGAAAGACTGTGCACAATATTGTAAGGTAAGAGAACTTGGCGTAGCCCTCGGGATTACGCGGAAAAATTAAATTGAGTTTGTTTATGTTTGAAAAGATAAATAAATAATGTTTTGACATTTGGTTGAGCTCATTTTTTTTAAATTTCCATTATATACAAGGGAATATGCAAAGTTTAAATGTTAAAAATTTATTCTTCACATCAATTTTTTATAAAATTAAAATAAATTTATAATTATTCTTTGATAATTTGTTGAATAAAACTTATTTTTCGCCTTTATTTATATTTTTCCGGGTAATCCCGAGGGTTACTCCAAGTTCTTTTACTTTACAATATTGTGCACCGACTTTTTGGCTGACCCGGTAGTTCTAACAACTGCAAAAAATTCAATAATATAACTTAGACTTGAAAATATAAATTGCAATAATTCTTTGATTATTTACCTATTTAGAAACTTTATTCTATTATTAATATCAGTTTATAAAATTTTTTTAAAATTTATTCCAAAATTATATTCTTATTTAAAAGAATAATTTATATTCAAATTTGTGCTTACATTACAGTTTCAATAAATAATTTTTTGAATTTTAAAATGTTTGATACCATTAAATAATTATCTGATTTATTTAAGTGATCATAAATAAAGTCCTAAAATTATATTTTATAAATAAAATGATAAAAATATGTTATTGTGAGAATTAAAATTTTTTTTTTAATTATTGTCATATAATAATAAAAATTAGAGTTTTATAAATTTATAAATTAAAAAGAAAAATTTGATAATTTAAATTAATCGCTTGGTAGTTGTGTTTAATTATAATAAAAAAGATGAGTACATTTTACCCATGACACAACTAAGATTTAAACACTGAACGGTGTTTTTAGCAGACAATTTCGGGAAACTCGGTTACTTTTTTTTAATGCTAATCACTAAATGAAATATAATTCATTAAATTAATTAAACCCTATTTAATCTAAATTTATATATATGAATCATCATATACAAAATTTATAACAACTTTTATAAAAAGTATCCTATGCTCTTTTAACCAATATTATATTCTTATTTCAAAGTATATTCTTTATTCAAATTTATGCTTACATTACAGTTACAATAAATATGTTTTTCACTACATTTACGCAGTAGGTGTAGTATATAGTTTTGTTTTACACCCACCCACCAACCCAGTATTTTAAAACCATTCTGAGAATCTTATTAAAAATTACTGTAAATGTAGTGATTATGGCTTTGGCTTCAAACCTTGTTTAATTTTAAAATGTTTAATAATTTGAATTAATCATATAATTTATTATTAAATAAATTTCTTATATCATATTCTATATTTAATTATTATAATAAAATATATAAATATACCGGTTGGACCGTAAAGTAAGTGCACAATATTGTAGCGTAAAGGAACTTGGGGTAGCCCTCGGGATTACCCGGAAAAAATTAAATATTTGCAAAAGGTAAGTTTTATTCAACAAATTATCAATGAATAATTATAAATTTATTTTAATTTTATAAAAAATTGATGCAAAAGTGAAGAATAAAATTTTTAGCACTTAAACTTTGCATATTTACTTATATAAGGGAAATTTTTAAACGATGAGCTTAAACAACTGTCAAAATTTTATTTATTTATCTTTTCAAACATAACAGACTCAATTTGATTTTTTTCTGGTAATTCCGAGAGCTACCTTAAGTTCCCCTACACTACAATATTGTGCACCGACTTTCCGGCCCACCTGGTACAATATCAATCCAGGATATAGACATTTTCAATCATGTTAAATAAAATGAACCCTAAGTGAAATATAATAATAATGTTTGGTCAATATATATTTTTGACTGCTCATACATAAATATCTTACAACTTTTGGCTCTTTTCATCGCTGATAATAAACTAGAAATTTATTTACTGAAAACTAAAGAATGATGTAACAGGTTCAGTAGTCTCTTCAATAATCTGCTCGGTACTATGACCCCCATCACGATTATGTTTAAAAATATGCCATCCACGCCAACTTCGTTCACTTCGTGCTTTTGGTCGACCACTCCTTCCAAGGTAGTTACTAGGTGCATCTCTTTCAATATATATGGGATATAAAGGGTAAGGGTTTGTATGATAACCACTGTATTCATAGTCATAATCATAATAATCATAAGCACTGATAAGACTCAACAAATGTATGAAAACAAAGAAAATCACCAAAAAGTGATTAATTTTAGACATTTTTTTAACTCTTATTGAAAGCGTTTAATAAAATAGATATCAGTTTTCAATACGAATCTGTTTTATATTTAATTGAATTTTGTATAAAATTATTTGATTTTACTTCCGATAAAAACGAAAATAGAGAGAAATAATTTTGGGCCGGAAAGTCGGTGCATAATATTGTAGCGGGTAAAAGAACTTGGGGTAGCCCTCGGGATTACCCAGAAAAATTAAATATTTGCAAAAAGTAAGTTTTAATCAACAAATTATCAATCAATAATATAATGTTGACAATAAATTTTCAGTGAAATGGACATAATTCAACTATGGAAATTTTTAACCCTTAAACTTTGCATATTCACTTGCATATAAGGGAAATTTTTAAATGATGAGCTCAAATTACTGTCAAAACTTTAGTTATTTATCTTTTCAAACATAAACAAACTCAATTTAATTTTTTCCTGGTGATTCCGAGGGCTACTTCAAATTCCCTTACCCTACAATATTGTGCACCAACTTTCCGGCCCACCCGGTATTTAAAAAAGTTTTCATTATTGGATTTTAAGAATTTTTTTTACATTACTATCATATTATAATATAAAATAGAATTTTATAAATTTAATTTAATACAACTTAAATTTTTTTATTGATATTAAAATATCAATTCAAATATAAAATAAGCATTAATATAAAATTATATACACGTTAAAATTAATCCAGTTATATAATTATTTCTTAGCAAAAATTTTGTTCCATTAAAGGTCTTTTTAAATATTCTTTGAAAATATTTTGATAAATTATTTGATAAGATATTCTTTTATTATTTTATTTCTAAAAAAGTAAATAAATATGGATAATTTAGAAAATTTTGTATAAACACATTGTTTGTTAAATTTTTCGAAGAATTAAAAGATAAAAATAAATTAATAAGGAATTACAAAGATGAATAAAATATGAAAATAATTACTAATTTTTATGATTTTTTAACAATAATATTGTATAATAAGAATTTGTCAATATTTTCTATGTAAAGTGTGAAAATAAAGTCCGTTCCTCAACTTATATCACATTTGCAAATTCATTAGTTAGAGTAATTGCTAAAGTATTGAATGATTAATAATCCAAGTAAGCATTCTCAACCTGAGAGAAATGTTTTTCAGCATATTGTAGGGATTGGAATTCTGAGCCGGGTTTTGACCACTATCTTAACCGAAAATTTTATAAACTCTGTAATAAAGTTTATCACTACAATCAATTTGATCCCGGTCTCATTCTCATATTTATTAAAATAAAACTGGTAGATGGCGTCAAAATTAAAAATTATTTTCAAATATACCTGCATTATTTACATCGAATGCTACTAAATCGAGCATGCCGATTATGAGTATGAAAAGTAAAATCTCGTATCTATTTATATTTGAAAGATAAAAAGTAAATTATGAATAATTCAAATCATCTATTATAAATGTAATGCAAAGAATTGACATCCGTCACCGGTGGCTCCAATTGAGGTTAATCCCATCTTTTAATTTAATTTATACATCTAATTAACTATGTGATTCAACCTACTGTGCGCTGAATCAAAGCTTATTGCTCTTGAACGTTTCTAGGTAAAATTAAATCAATATGCCTATCATGTTTGGTCATAAAGGTCGTTTATGAATTTCATTGTCATGTGACCATCTGGTCACGTGACCTGAAAATAATTGGTACATTCTAAATATAGTGGTTATTTCCGAAGATATCGATGTTGGACAATAATAACCTTGGTGATTAGTCGGGCACATGTAGACGCATAACATACTAGAAAATCAACAAAATCGGTTTGGAAACAAAAAACTTATTGATTATTTAAGCAAAACATGTAATTTTTTAACTTTTGAAAAACTTTAATCAGTTGATATCTGAAATATTTTATGGAAATTCACTAAAGAACATCAAATGTAACAATTTTGTTGCTAGGCACATTATGATTGGACTAACAATAAAGTCACCAGAGGTCAATTTTGAAAATGCTAAAAAATTTTAGGGACTTTAATGTTACTCTAATCAAAATGTGCCCAGCAACAAAATTGTTCCATTTGATGTCTTTTAGTGAAATACAACAAAATATTTCAGATATCCATAAATCCAAGTTTTTACAATGGGTTTCAATGGGTATTTTTGCCTAAAACAACGATATTAAATCTCTCATAAGTTTTTTGTTTCTAAACCGATTTTCTTGTTTTTCTAGTATGTTATGCGTCTACATGTGCTGGACAAATCACCAAGGTTATTTTTGTCTAACATTGATATCTTCCGAAATAACTAGAATATTTAAAATTTACCCATTATTTTCAGGTCACGTGACCAGATGGACCCATGACAATAAAATTCATAAACGACCTTTATGACCAAACATGATAGGCATATTGAATTAATTTTATCTAGAAACGTTCAAGAGCAATAAGCCTTGATTCAGCGCACAGTAGGTTGAATCACATAGTTAGATCTGATCAAGGAAAAGTGTTCAAAAATTTTAAAATTAACTTAAATTATATCCACACAGATTTGTCTATAATTAATAATCTAACGATTAGAGACTGTATTATGAAAATGAACTTTTTAACAAATATATCATCAAATAATTATCGTTTTATACACACATTTTGTAATATTCTTTAAATCTAACACATGTTATATATATTAAATAAAAATGTTGACCTCTAAAGTGTTTGAGATAAAAAGTGTTTTTTTATTGACATTTTATTTGAAATATTATATGTTTGAGTAGGGATTTTTTTCTACTAGAGAGTCAAGGATTATAATAGGAAAAAAATATAAGTAAAACTTGTTTTAAATACAAGTTTTGAATATAACATGTTGTTCAACCTTGATAACATTTTCGTCTATTTTCCCTTATTCATGGCAATATACATGTTTATGTTGCAATAAATCTTAAATATTATTGATTTTATATAATTAACTCATTATTATTAATAATTTTATTATTATTTATAAAATTTCTTTTTGTTGTGATAATACGGTAACACTTATTTAATCATTAAATGATAAAATATAATTTTATAAATATTGATGCGAATGAACTAAATGTCAATAAAATATTTATATAAATTCATTGATTTATTAATAATTCTATAATTAATAGAAAAGTGTTTAAATATATAAAATTGTATTTTATATGACTTATGAGAATTAATTAATTAAGATGGTCAAGACAATAACTCATGTAATATTTGACTTTGGTCAAATCCTTATTAACTGCCTTGAACCATTTGAGAAGTTTCTAGTGGAATATGCTGCTGATAAGGGTAAAATATGGAAAGGTAAGTACTTACTAGAATATAATTTTATTATAATATTCAAATATTATATAATAATTTTTATTTAATAAATCAACCTTGCCTAAATACTAGCCGGGCCTGACTTTGAAGATGGGTCATTTAATGAAAATATCGAGTCCTTTCTAAAGGAAATTAATGACCCTATAGTCGATTCAATGGACAAATTGAGACAGTTCAAATTTATGATTTTACAGAAGTTCAATGACTCAGGTGTAAGGCTAATGCCCGGAGCCTTTAAGTTAATAAATCATTTAAAAGAACACAACATTCCGATGGCTATCGCGAGTGTCAGTAAACGAGCAGAAGTTGATTTGGCATTTGATGGTAGGAATGGTCTCAAACGAGAGCTCTTCTCTCATATAGTATTGGGAGGCGAAGACCCAGAAGTGAAGAACAATAAACCGGCACCGGATGTATACCTCGTTTGTGAGCAACGCTTTAACCCTCGGCCCAAATCAATGGAAAATTGCGTCATATTTGAGGACTCATTACGAGGTATAACCGGTGCCATTAAGACAGGAATGAAGACTATTCTTATCAATAGAAATGTCAGCAAATTCAATGACATCTCTGATAAGATAACAGTAATCGTCGATTCATTCAATGACTTCAAACCCGAGTTCATTGGTTTACCCCCTTATAAATCAAAGTATTAAATGATTATAAAATATTAAGGAAAGTTTTCTTAAGTAAAGTGTTTTAAACAATTTTTTTATTAATGAAATAATTTTATGTATTAAATGAAAGCCTTTTAATATACAAATGTATGAAAAATTAATTTACAAAAATAATTAAAGGTTTATAAAATATTTTATTAATTTTTTAGGAATCAAATAATGTTTTCAAGCTAAAATTGAATATATTACAAAAATAATCTTGTACAGTTTCTTTTAGAGAACACAACTATTTCATCATTAAATTAATTAATTAATTTGAAAACAATGAGGGTATAAATAAACTATAAATAATTAATTTATTATTGTTTTGATTTAACTAGAAGCTTTTAATTAGAAAGGTTATTTAGAAAAAAAGGAGAAGGATTTTTAATATTCTAAGAGCAGAAACTAATTTACTAATTTTATTAATGATTTAATATAGATAATTTTTGCTTCAATTTATCTTTCATAATTATATTAATATTTCTTGTTGAAATGAAATTCATTTCGTTATAATTAAAACCTTGCTCATTATTCCTATTACCTAAAATCATACAAGATGTGAAGCTGGAAGATGTAAGTGGAATTTTACTTCTAGCAGTGATCTTAAGATTTTGTAATAAAGAATTTTAATTATTTGTTTTCCATTCTTGAGATATCGTGTATTCTTTAATTTAGTTCATATAAAATAAATCATATCAAGGTTATCTTCTTGTGAAATCTTAAACAATTAATTTTTTAAAAATAGGTAATTCAGAAATTTATTTATCTAGTCAACAAATCAATTTTTCTGCTCAAATAAACTACCAAGTTTATTATAAGAATCTCATTATTTATCTAATGGGTGGGCCATTAATGATATATTTGTTATAACTTGCTATAACTTGTTATATGAATTTTATTGATTAATAAACGTATGTCTAATATTTTTAATTAATTAAAAGACTGTATTATTAAAATATAAATCTAACATTCATTGTTTGGTTGTTATGCGAATTCGTCGAAAATAAAAGACACTTACCTTGGAATAAATTAATATTAAAAATACTAATGATAAATAAATAAAAATAATTATAATATTATAAGAATATATATTAAAATAAGGAAATAAATAATTCTAATAAAGTATTTTAATAAAAGTATAACTTATTGTAGATATTTGATCCATTGTTGCGCTGTCTGTGCGCTCTTTATTATACATCCGAAGTGAATCCAATAGATTAAGAAAAAATTTTGTTTTAAATATTTGCTAATTGTTTATCAAAAAACTATATAATTTATAAAATACCTAGTTTCTAAAGAAAATATTTATTACATTCTATTTTTTACGATTATTTCAATTATAAAATATTTTCATTAAGTAAAGCAAAAAAATGAATTTCGATACAACAAAATATTTCAGAATCTTTGATGTTTTTACAAAATGGGAAGATATTCAAGATGAATATACATGCTCTAATAGCAACAAAAGTACAACAATAATATTCCCTCTAAATATGGTAAGTTATTTTAATAATATATTAAAATGAACAAGACTACTTTAGTTTTTGATTTATGGATTCTCCGCTCATATCATTGAATACATTACTTGTAAATTGAATTACATTATAAAACATGTGTCAAATCCTTGCGAAGAGAATAATGTAAATATAATTTTAATTCTCTTTAATTTTAATTGTATCTTTTTCATTTAAATTTTTTCATTAAATAGCAAACATATATAGTATGTCTCCTTGGTAATCATTATTCTAAACAATCTTATTATTATCCAATGGAGCAAAATTATAATGTTGAAATCTTAAGCATTTTAAATATGAACCAAGATGAAAGCTTTCTATTATATCTGAAAATCTTTTCAAAATTGGTAAGATTACATTTAATATAACAAATTAACCAAGTATAATTATCTAGATATGGTTCTTCTTGTTCATCTCTGTTATTGTGATGTCTATTCTACTTTATATCACACAAAATAAACAACCTAGATCAAACATTTATGAGATTATCAACTATTTATTTAAGTTGAGTGGTTTCTTTCTTGCTCAATGTTATTCTGGTCTTACACCAAGTACAAATAGAAAAACATTCACTTTAATATTCATGTGGTTATTGTGTTCGACAATTCTGACCAAATGTTTCACCAGTTTATTATTGGAGACATTTTTCAAAACAAAGCCATCTCTGACTGCAAACACAATAGAAGACATTGTCTCTAATCCAGAGCTCAGAATAATTGGTGAAATACCTTTAAATGAAATCAAATCAATTAATAATGAATTCTATGGAATATTGGAACCAAGACTTTATGAAAAAGAATATAATATGACTACAAGTGTTTTAATACGAACCATGACTTCACGTATAGAGCAGGACATCATAGAGAGAAAGGTTGTTCTTTTGAGTCATACCAAACTATCATTGTTTTATCAAAACCTTTTTCAAAATATTAACCTAAAAGTATCTGAAAAAAGTTATAACCAAAACATTACATTTTTCTATGTTTCGAAATTTATACCAAATTATGAACTAATTGTCAAAATGTAAGTCAACTATATTTTATCAGAGATGGCCAAAGGAAGCAATCCTTAGGGAGGAAATTGTCAAAATACCCTAGCCTAAAGCTAAAAACAATGTTTTTCCGTTGACGAAAATGTTTAGGTTTCAAAATCCTAGGGGAATTTGATCGATTTTTTCCTATGTGGATATTTGGGAACTTTTATTGGCCATCCCTGATTTTAATTAATATTTTTTTAAATATTTAGTTTTAAATATTTAGATTTGAGTCATGCATAGAGAGTGGAATTATGAAACGTTTTGTTGATATTATTACAATCGTTGCAGAAATTTACTCACAAAACAACAAATTTAGCCAGGACACATCAAATATTCTTGAGTTCAAAAGTGATATAACCCTGGAAATAGTTTATAGGGGGCCTCTCATCACATTATTTACCTGTTATTTATTTGTAATTATTATTCTTATCATGGAACTTTTGTTAAATAAAGGAATAGATTATATAATTTATATTAGAAATAAAATTAAAAACTTTTAAAATAATAACTAAACTCATCATGCAACCACCAAGTTTCTTTTCACCGAAAGCTTATAATAACATTTTAAACTTTTTAATCAATTAATTTAATCAAATAATTCTCACAAGACTTTGATTTTTATGTATAAATAATAAATTATTTAATTCAATAATATTTAAATATTTATTTAATCATTTGATAAACGAATGAAAGTATAATTATTATTATTATAACTTTTAATACTCGTTGGTAACAGGAATTATATGATAATTTTTCAACTTGGTATCATAATTGTAAAAACTATTAATAGAAAGTTTAATTAATAGTTGCATGGTTTTAAATTTGAATAACTTATCACTGATAAGTTATCAAAAAATGTTTATATATGAAAGTAATGGCTTAAAGATATTATTACTTAGGATAGAAATTTTTAAAATATGCCCTTGAAAATGTGAACAAGTAAGGACTATACCCAGAAGTAATGTTGAAAATTAGTAATAGAATTTAATGAAAACTACTTACACTTTAAAGACATTAATGATATCCATTTGTCAGTAAATTTTCTTTCTAATAGAGACTTGTCCTGATACAACGTATTGTGAATGGTGAATAATTAATATATATGTATAAATGACTATTAAAGGCAGGGATGGCAAATAGGGGGGTATTCCAAAATACCCCCCCCCCCTGGAGCCGAAAAATCGGCAAAATACCCCCCTGG
>JAQIXI010000467.1:0-23184 GCA_034700165.1 Galumnidae sp. Gr-Ori-00277
TCTCTCTCTCTCTCTCTCTCTCTCTCTCTCTCTCTCGAGGATTATTTGCTCACTTTGTTAGTAAAGTTAACTGAAACGGTGGCCCACAAGCACTACATTAACTGCAATACATAATTTCTGTCTCTTACTCTGTACTAACAAAGAAGTTATGTGTTGTCGAAAAGATTGCCTAAAATGAGTGTCAGGACAGCTTTCCTGCAATAGGAAAGTATGAAGTGGTGTATACGAAAGCCACGCGACTCTAATTCAATGTTAAACTACTTTAAGTCAGTTCTCTTCAAAATGAAACGTAATCTTCATTCGACTTCTTATGTAAAGAGTATTCACTTTTTAGTATTTATGTTAAGTTAACGAATGCAATGAATTCCATATTTATCATACTTTCGCCTCATCTCAGCCTCACTTCAACTTAACATTAAACTCATCTCAAGGAGAGTTGAGAGAGAGAGTTGAGAGAGAGAGAGAGAGAGAGAGAGAGAGAGAGAGAGAGAGAGAGAGAGAGAGACATTAAACTTGAAATTGAAAATTATTTGACTTCATTGCTGTCTCTCTTCTTCTGATTTAAACATTTTTAATGAAAATAAGAGAAGTTATAAAATAAAGGACTGATTGAAAGCGAGTGTCGGCCAATCGTTAGTGGATTTTATGCGTCTATCGCTATGACAATACCTTTAAATACTAGTATTGAAAGTGCGGTATTTCTTTGATGATATCTCTATATGTTGTGCTGTCCTGTCTTTCGATTGGCTCAAATGATGGCACAAGAATTACAGCTTTTCTGTAATTGCGATGAATCGCCGGCGCCTTCATTCGGGTTCCTTCTCTATACCAATTCTGAGTGCATTTGTATTTTTCCTGGAAATGTTCACTGAAGAAAGGGGAGGGACTCCTCCTTTACTTTTATTCAGGCCATCATATAGTGATGGCCATACTATCATCCCATCCCTAACTAATCCTCGAATGAGAAAATTGATGTTCTCAGTGCCCGACAACACATAAATGCATATAAAGTTGGCTTACATTACATTACTCTCTCGTTTCAATCGTTTTTCTTTTTCCCTCTTCTTCTCAATCATTGCAATTGACTCTGAAGTGGACCTCAACTGTTGGCCGAGTATTGCTTACGATGCAAACCATGCATTAATTTTAACATATGGGCCAACAGTTTATACTCTGGTATTACTCGAAGGCCATTCAAAGGCTTAAGTGTTTCGTGTATTAGGAGTTATTTGAGAGAATATATTTCGTTATAACTTATAAGTTATCGAATAGTCTCTCTCTCTCTCTCTCTCTCTCTCTCTCTCTCTCTCTCTCCCTCTCCCTCTCTCTCCTTTTGTGCCTCAAATTTCGGTGATAAGCAAATTATGTTTCACTAACTTATAGTGCGAACAAACATTTGGCATAAGTTTAACTGTTATTAACTGACTTTGAATTTTATTTAAATATTTTGTAAGCAATTTGAGAGAATGAGTGAATAACTAAGTGAGGGGAGAGAGAGAGAGAGAGAGAGAGAGAGAGAGAGAGAGAGAGAGAGAGAGAGAGAATAAGATTTAATTCTTTAAACATTTGAAAATTCGTGTAAAAATTCATTTGGACAGTAAAACGATAAGTTGTGACCCGGAGGCTATTTTCAGTTTTACTAAGTATTTAAATTTAGATTTTGTTTCTCAGATGAGAGCCTTAGAAAAGTAATAATCAGATTGTGTCGGCTTTTGATTGACTCTTTCCTTACGAACACAACTATTGAGTTGTAAAATGAATTTTTAAGTTATATCGGACTGTCCTCTCTTTCTCTCTCTCAATGTATGTCTCAATTCTCGTGGGCTCTGAATATTTCAGAGATATTTTTAGATGAAGAGTACAAACAAGTTATTCGAGAGAGTAGTAATTGAATGGTCCGTTCAGAACATAGTATACATCTCTGCCCTCATCTCAGTCTTGAAAGACATTTCGCATAACTATATGTATGTCTCATACGAAAGACAATACATGAGACGCACAGATGTTGTTTACGGCGTTAGGGCTTACATTTGACTAAACTTTTGCATCAATTAAACAATTACGACACCATTTATACCATTTATTTACTATTTTTGTCCGATAACTCCCCAAACATCTAATATTTGACAAATTTCTGCGATTACTTTCAAATCCTCTCAAATTCTTTTTTCAACTTTTGCTTCAAATGAGCGATGATTTCAAACTTTTATTTAATTCTCTTTTTTTCTAAAAACATAAAATAATAATAATTTAAAATCATTTCTCATTTATACTAAAATTCTAAATATGAGAGACTTAGTTTGAGCTCAAAGTTTTATCCCTCGACTGATGCCATAAATAATTGATGACAAAACTTAAGAAATCCGTTACTTTGATGTCTAACAAAGGTTTACACTTTTCATAAAATGCATTCATTTAAGAACAAAACATTCAAATCTTTTTGTTATCTGTAAAAAATGGCGTCAATAGGTTTTCATGGAGTGCTCTAACTTTTTCTTAATATTTTTCCGACTTCTCCGGTGATTCTTTGATAGTCTAAAAGTAATAACAACTGTGCAAAACACCAACCTTTGACCAATACTATGATATTTTACCTTGCTTCTATTAATAAACTTTATTATTATTCAGGAAATTCTGTATTAAAAGAAGTTTCGTGGGAATAATGGTTAGAGAGAGAGAGAGAGAGAGAGAGAGAGAGAGAGAGAGAGAGAGAGATTTGTTTTTTTGAGAAAATATGGGAAATGAGAATTGGGGTCAATAAATGATAGTTAAGTTACGTGTGTTGTGCTGTTCATAGAAAAAGTTTGATCTTTAAGTATGAGTTAACGGCGTTGACCTCTTCAGTGATTTTAGAGGGAAAGAGTGTCCTTCGGACTCATTGTTGAGAGTGGGCTGACTTTCTTTGTGTTCCCACTCTCAACATGTTCTGACCAAATGGTTGCGAACCCTTCCTATTGCGTTCTTTTTAAGTTCTTATGTAAGTTATGGCCTAATCCTCAACAAAAAGATTCAGTAATTTTTTATGATTTGAAGGATTCAAACAGTTTTTGTGGAAAATATTATGTCTTTTGTATCCGAACGGAAACGAAATAAATGTTTGATTTGTCGCCTAAATTAAACAAAAAGACTCCGACACACAATCACTTCACTTTTGATAAGATTTCCTCCTAAAGGGTATATTATTTAAGACTATAACTAAAGTTGTTTACAACTAGTGGTCAACTCTCTTAACATATAATTGTAAAAAATCTGCCGCCAGTTTAAAGTCAGTTAAAGTCATTTTTCAAATTAAGTTCAAATCCCGTTATCTTTTAGTAGTTTTTGTGAAATAAAAATTAAAGTAATTTTGGGTTCGTTTTTGTGTTTTAATAGATTTCACGAATATTTCGATAATTTAGTTGAAAGTCTGTTCTTTTCTTAAATATTTAATGTTTACGACAAACGGTGTATTCAATAAACTGATGGACTTGTTTTGAGTGGAAAGTAATGCTAAATATAGCCATTGAGCCAAACCTATTGAGTAAAGAGAGATATATCTCAACAAAACTCTAACTATAAATCAAGAATTGGGTTCTCTATGACTCGTTTTCTACTCTTTGCCGGGTTTTCATTAGGTTTTGCTTTTCTTCCATCTCTTCTGTACATTGAATTTTGATCGGTTTTCCCCCCTTTACAAGTGATGCCAATATATGTAAAGTTGAGGCACAGCTGCCGTTCACTTTGGGTTAACTTTTGGTTGCGATACTATTTCGATGTAATGAACGGCCAGTTCTCCAGATCTCTTCCAACTGTATATATGCTTATAAACACATGAAGTTAAGGATATGTGGCATAACTTATACATGATTTCAATATATTGAAAGCCCTTCAATATATCCCCCCTTTTGCCAGATATTTGACTTTAGAGCGAATGGGAAGTAAAACTATTTGGTGTTTGCCTTAAGCGTAGGCACTCCAGCACTGACCGTTCCATTTTCCTCTCTCAGCATACCACGAGTGGGGCCAAATAGCCCTCAGATTTCATTTCAGGGTCATCTTTGCAATGGTTTGAGAACTTTAGGGAAGAGTTCAAACTCTAATAAACTATGTCTTTAGGGGGTGGGTGTCAACCAAACTGTCCGTCCATTAACAACAAAGTGTTGCAATACTACTATTATAATAAGAAATGAACAAAGAAGTGGTCATCGATTTATAATCTAAAGGCAGTGTTTCCTCACTTTCAGTGAAATTTAACCAAATCTGACACTAATATAAAAGAGACGCCAATTCATTGTTATGTCCGTCGACTCACGTCTACGACATTTAGACTTTATTTGAATAAATTGAGTATCAGATCAACAGAACAACATCTGGAGTTGTGATCGAACCAAACCGATGAAAGACATGTCGTTTTTCCATAAAATTTTTTCTAACTTTCCCGTTATCATTGATAGTATAGTAGTGGAGCACCAGTAGCCCAGTTCGAGCACTGCATTCCTAAACTCATTCCCCTCAATGTCCTGTTGAGCGCACTTTTATTTTTGCTTATGTCTAGAAATACACTATTTTTTAATTGCACTTATATTCTGTTTACTCAACTATTTTCTGATAAAAATCGCGATAAATACAGAAAAACAAATTAAAATATTTTTTAGTCCTTTAAGAGATAAAATCAATAGAATTCAAATTCAAGAAAAATTTCATTAAATTAGAGTCCATTAACTTTAAATCACAAAAATATAAGCATTTAGTAGACATTAAAACAATTAGAAGACATAGAGAGGGAGAGGGAGAGAGAGATAGAGAGTACAGACGGAGACTTTTCACAAACAACTCCTTTGAAGAGTGAATCCCTTTAACTATTTGCAAATCTGTCCACAAATTCATTCTTAATATTTCTTTCTCTCGAATTCTAAACTTTATGGTCAATAATCAACAAAAGTAATCTTGGTATTTTCCACTGCTATTAATTAATAATATCATTTGAGAACCGATACTTCTGTGTAATCCTTTGGTAAATGAATCCCTATTTTTTTGGAATAAAGAGAGAGGAGCCATGGATCTAATATTTTAAATTGTCTTTTGTTGGTTTGTGGACCCCTGCAGTTGAGAAACTTGCACATCTCTTTATTAATTGAATGAAAACATTGTAGTCAGACATACAATGAGTATTTGAATGATTCAAAATAATCGGTGAAATCTTTCATCGTTCAAATCAGTCATTAATCATAAGAAAAATATAATAATTTTTTCTTTAAAAGAGTATCAAAATTTATTCTAAAGAAATATCTGGACTTTTAATTACGTTTAGTGGGACCGAGTCTTTCCTTTGGCTCAGGTCTGTATTTAGCACTAAATTTATTATTCATTTCCAATTCATGACATTTCAATAATGAAAACTGTGGAACAAAATATGAATTATTGTTTGAATAAATAATATAAAACAAATGAATTATGAATATATTTTCCGATGAATTTCTAATTTATTACCGAATGATTAATAGTTTGCTCTCAAAATCTGCAAAATATTGAAATATTGAATAATTATTCGATTAAATAGTTTTGTAAAAAATAGTTTCAAATTTAATAATTTGAATCTTATTTATTGTTTTAAGAGTAAATAGACATTTGTTATCTTTTTGACTTTAAATCAATGTTGTTTACCAAGACTCAATCTAGATGAGTTCAAAAATTCAATTAATTTACAGTATTTAGAAAAATGTTGAAATATAAGAGAAATGATCCAGTCCCCTCATATGATCCCTTCCCCATAAATGATCCCTTCTTCTCAACTTTGAATACATAAAAAATTAATTAAAAGAATTTCATTAAAATATTCTGACTTAAGATTATTAACTTTAATCCAAAACTCGTGAATATTTGAAATATAATTGGCTTCAATTCTTTAATTCTTTTCATCTTTCAATCGAAACATATTTTGGCAAAAGATTACAATTTTTTTGAAATTTGATTTAATCTCTTTTCTTGAAGTTTCAAATCAAAGAACATAAGACCTAAGAATTAGAATTTTTAAATTATTAATGATTTTATTTAAAATCAAAATCAACTGATAATCATATTCACAAAATTTCCTTAATTATTGCAAGTTTATGCCTTCAGTTTTGTTTTGAATCTATCATTTTGATTGACTTTCTCTCATATTTTTTTTCTAAATAATATGTTTTTGTGATTCAATTGATTATATATTTTGTGCCTCAGTTTCCAAAATAACTGCAAATGAGAGACTCGTATATCATAAAATTGAAATCTATTTTTAATTTCAGTATTCAATATATCGTTCGCTTTCAGGAAAAAAATTAGAAGACTCCTAAAAATTTAGGACTCAATCAATTGATTTGAGGCATATGAGTAATGGGAGGGGTCATTTCTCAAAATGTCTAACAATCTTCTTCCCGTCTTATTAAAAATTCTGAGATTTCATCATTTATTAAGTTGTTGTTCGATATAGTTCTTCCTATATTGACTCTCTCTATCCCCTCTCCCTCTCTCACTCTCTCTCTCTCCCTCTCTCTCTCCCTCTCTCTCTCTCTCACTCTCTCACTCACTCTCTCACTCACTCTCTCACTCACTCACTCTCTGCTTTTCGAATCATTTTTGGAGAATTATAGTATCATTACGTAATTCGAGCAAAATTTGGCTCCGATTTCATTGATTGGCATTCGTTAGGGTTTTTAAAAAGTGTTATAAGTGTTGACAACAATTTATTTATAATATGTTATTAAAAGTAATCGAATTCTTATTTATTCAAATGATTTATGAATTTCAGGGACTCCTGTAAACCGAATTCCCATTATGGCCAAACAGGTATTAGATCTCTATGAATTGTACCGACTAGTAGTGGCCAGGGGTGGTCTCGTGGAAGTGATCAACAAAAAAATATGGCGAGAAATAACCAAAGGACTAAACCTACCCTCTTCTATAACTTCTGCTGCCTTTACATTACGCACACAGTAAGTCATCAATAATAACATCTATTTTATATTATTAGCGACAGCTCTTCCGTTACCATAAAACTAACAAATCTCTCATTTTTATAATAAATCAGTTAATAATAATTTTGTTATTAAATGATGTGTTGCCCATAGTTTGGGGCAATAATTGAACATGCTAATTTATTGAATGTAGCAATTTATTGATATTAAATTATAGTGAAGTCAGCGTCAATTCTCACGATTGAGTGTTTATTTATGGATAGCTGTAAGAAATTATAACATTTAATTTTACACAACGGCTATCAAAACAGTGAAACACCGATAATCTGATGGCAAATATAATTCAATGATTTCATTGAAACTAATTTCCATTTTTCTATTCACTAAAAGATTTTTTTTATTGTTTTTTACTATTTTTTGTCACATTTTATACTTTTCTCTCATATGAGTTGAGAACAAATGAGTTTTTCAATTAAATTTCGTTTCATAAAATGAAACGATTGTGAAGAGCACTAAACAGAACTTATTCTTGGTTTAACTCTGTCAGACATTAAATAAATGATCCTGGATAAATCAGATACTTATTTATATAATTGTTGGTAAAAGTCATTAATTAGTGAAGTTCTGTCGACTTTGCTTTTTCTGTTTCGCAATTAAAGGTTTGAAATGTTTTTTGTATAAATTGGCGAAAATCACAGAAAATGGTATTAAATATATAGTATTATATAAATTGAAGACAAGATTCAGACAAAAGCTGTTATAAGAAGGTTAGGCATATCGTTAATAATATGATAATTATTATTAATTAATTCAAAAAGTAATTCAGGAAATTATAAATCATATTCTGTTTGTTCGCTCAGATCAGTATTACATTAAACATGACTGCCTTTGACTGCCTTTGGTTGTCGCCATTGGTATATAAGAAATGCCATTAAATAACATTATAATCGACTTCAAGGCTGAACACATATAAAGTGATTGCTTTTTGTTGTCGTAAATTCCAAAAAATGTTTGATTGTATGAAACTTTTGTTAATCAAAATCAGAGTCAATATCTCTTTTACTGAAATATATTTTAGTTTAATAACAAACAGAAGATATAAAATTCTAAAACAATATCTAATTATCATATTTTGACCACAATTTTCGGTCGATTATAAAATCGGTGGACTTTCGTTTAGTTTATTGTCTTTTTTAAAATCAAAAGAGGGTTTGCAGTGGAAAAGTATCCATAAAACGTGTGAAATATCAGCGCCTCTTCCAATAGAAGAGACAATTTAGTTGAGGCCAACCTTCGGTATATGAGACATAATATCTGTTCGATTGGAGAGTCAATAGATTGGGTTATTCTTTGTTCAGATGTAATACTAGTGATTGGGTAATGAATTTTTATGAGTTAGTAGTTATTCCCGAATAACATGTTTGATGACTTGCAGTTCACATAGAATTGCATTATTTTTATGGTTTTGTTTCTATAATTTTGATAGAATTACAGACAATAGCCTTCAGCGGTTCTGATGTTTAAGTTATGGATTCGATATAATAATAATTCGTTTATTTATTGTACAGATATATGAAATACTTATATCCTTATGAATGCGAGAAAGAAAAACTCAGTTCACCCGACGAACTTCAATCAGCTATTGATGGCAATCGAAGAGAAGGCAGGCGTTCCAGTTATGGTCAGTACCCAGAAATGGTGGGCGCGACGCCTCCTCCAAATCACATGAGTCGCAATCAGAGCCATCACACATCACCTCTAAGTCTTGTCTCGCGTCAACTCAATGGTCACAATTCACAAGGAATGTCATCAGGTGAGCACTTGTGCCCATCCCTTCATTTTATTGATCATTTAATTGGAAAGTTTTTAGTCATTGCTTTTCATACAATTCGTTGTTTAGTTATTAAGGAATCGGCAAATGATAGCATTGAAAGCAATGATAGCAATAACTTCTTTCAATTAAATAGTTTTCTTCAAACAATCATTTCAGTCAAACTCTTCTTCAAAGAGTAGTGTTTGGAGTGCCTTCTTATTCATATTTGTCATGAAAAGTATCTAGGCATTTATTTATTAACTAGTTTTTAATAGTTGTATTGCAAACGACTAAAAATTCATAATTTTATCAAATTAGTGGACTTTAAAAGAGATGTCGATTTTGATAACTTAAATCAGAAATATATCAGAAGTTATATAAAAAGTTTTTATTTATAATATTAGATATAATCATAAGAATTATTAAACTTAAAAAAATGTTTTGTGATCTTTAAACTTATGATAATTAATTGCAATTCATTAAAAAATTAGTTTAACAGTCAGTGGAGAGAATAGTCAGAAAAGTTCAAAAAAGGTCCCTCACATAAACAAGTTTTTTGTTTTGCGCCAAAAGGGAGTTTACGTTCACTTATTTTATTAAAATAATCGCATTTATTTGCTCTTAAACTGTGAACTTGGAATATGTTTTTTCTCGGCCTCGAGTTTACAATTGTTTTGTAAGACTTTTCACAATTGCATACAATTATGAGATGCAAACAAAATGATAGCTCTTTTCAATAAACTATACTTTGCTTTTCGTGTGAATCGATTAATAATATTATGTTTGGAATAAATGCATAAAAAGAATAAAAATATTCATTTCATAAAAAGAAGAGAATCATATAATGGACTCCTTTTAGTTACTTATAATTGATTTTTGAGAAAAAATAAGAACAAATAAATATTCAATTATGTTGTCGTAAATCCAGTGTTTCAATCATTTTTGTTTTTGTCGATTTCAAGAGTTTGTTTGCAGTGGCGGTCATTCAGTTATATCTTTTGACAACACTATTGATTGTTACCAAAGACTTATTCATTAGTGTTTAGAAAAGATTACTTTAAGTCATATGAAGCCATCGATTCTCGATTAACATTAATTAGAATTTGAAAGCAGTTTAAGTCGATTTGATCGCTCAGTTTATTGCATTTTCAGACTCAAACTTCTTAGAAATCACTTTCAATTTAAGTGATCCTCTGATGAGTTAATTCGTTTGGAATTTGATTTCTTCTTTATTTCAGAGAAAATTTCAAATTAATATTCGACTGAATTTTTTTTCTAAGTCTCTGTTATTTTAAGACAAAGGATAAGCAAAAAAACAAATGAGTTTTAACTCATTCATCATTTATTATAAAAACATAAATTTAATGTTATATTCAAATTGAATGAATTCTTAAGTTTTTAAAAAATTAGAACTTTTGCTGCAATTATTCATAAATTTATTGAATTTTACAGTAAATGCCAGAGAATTTCTGAAGAGTCAGTGCTCTGAGTCTGTGCTTTAATTTTAAAATTATATTAAATTTGAAATATCGAAGAATACATTTTAGAGAAAAATAATTTGAAACATTTTTCATATAATTTGTTTGGTTAGAATCCAAGGACAGGACAAACGTTTAACGAAATCCAAAAGTTTTTTTCTCGTATTTTCAATGAATTATTAATCATTTTTCTCTTATTTCTATTAATATTATGTTAAATAACTTATTTCTATTATGAATACATATATGCGTTAAGTATTTCTTTGCGAGAATTTAATGAATTGCATTGCATTACAAATAAAAGTTAAATAAAGAAGAAATTTATTTATATAAAGAGAAGTATAGATTTGTTTGATTTCAAGTCAGGTTCGGATGTAATGTTGAATTGCTTTGTGCGGTCCTATCATTTCTCATGTCAGCGCAATGATCACGAAAACAGAGCTTCGGTTAAGTGAGTGAACGCCCATTCACTGCAAATGTTAATTGATTCCAGTCTTGAATCAGATTGTCTTCATATGGGATTCGCTCTGAAATTCTATTATATATTCAATTCTTTTTTGTTTTTCGATTCAAACAGTTTTGTAGACTTTTCTCTCAACACATGAATTATAAACATTTAATAATTTAATAGATCCGATGGTTCCGCCACTTATATGCTTTAAAAATGACTAATTTTTAATTTTTCCAGTTCTTCTCAATAGCTTTTGGCTATAATTAAGAACTGGCGAAAGCACTTCAACACAAATATTTTATATGCGATCATAAATATCTTCAAAACTTATTCTTTTTATTTTAAATCTAAAGTCAACCCAACAAACGATTAATCATAAAATAAATTCGTTTCTCAAATATTTTTTTAATTAAATCTAAAGGCGAAGAAGACAATGGTAGTATATCTTCAACTCCAACTCATCCTTTCTCACATCACAATCCTTTGCCACAATCAGAAGCACTGAATCTTGAAGTAAATCCACGCAATGCAAACGATATCACAAACAGAGCGTTAGAGACATCCCGAAAGATAATGGAAGACGCGCTCGGAGTCACCCCCGCCAAGAGATTCCTCACCGATGAAGTGAGACATCCATTCATTCAATAAATTCTTAACTAATTCAATGCCTCTTTGCTTATTAGGAGCGGTACCTCATGAGTGCAGCGCTTCCCAGCGTTCAAATCAAAGTTGTCAATAGAGGTATGAATTGTTCCTAATTTAGAAGTTGATTGACTTCTTCATTATAGTCTTGTTCATTATATACTCGTTCATTATTGAATAGTTAATTTATCCGCTCATTTGTGAGCGTTGAGTATAAAATTATATAAAAATTATATAATTTTCATAAATTGTTTTTTTTTTGTTGAAAACAGACGGAAGATCTCAAATAGAAAGTCAATTGGCAGTCAGTATGGAAATTAATGGTATTTTATACCATGGTACTCTTTACGCTCAGTCATCCAGAAGTCGACATTCGTAATGACTTTTAACGATTAAATTAAGTGTTTGGAAGAATCAGCAAAAACGACATTTTCTATAAAGTGGTGTTTCACTAATTAAATTGCAATCCTTTAATGAGTGCCTTCGAAACTATTAATTCTCAGAACTTTTCTCAAAACATTTGACTCTACTCTTGCAAAAAAAGAGATAACAAAAAGACAAAATTCAAATCAAAATTAGTATTAAATCCAATAACAAAATGAAATTATTGTAAATTCGAAGAGAATTATAAATTATAATATAAATGAGAATAATTGCGGTCCTAATTGTGGTCCTAATTTTCAATAGTTTTTATTAACTTTATATAAATATATATATTATTTTTCGCATTGAATTTATTTATCGCATTCTGTCCGCCATCTGTTTTATTTAACTCGAAAAATGTCATTCATTTCATTTGATATTATAATTGCATATATTTTTTGTCTACAAATCGACACAAATTAATGCAAAACTCATTATTTCTATTCATTTTGTTTACTTAAAGCGCGAATAATAATCAATAAAAAGAAATCATTTCTTAAAAAAATACGAAACGACTGACGAATTTGATTTGAAAACTTAACTTCTTTTTTATACTTTGCATTAATACAATAATCTTGGTTTTAAAAATAGCTCTGTAACTAAAGTAACCAAATATTTTTCGAAATGTTTTTCGCTATAATTCATATTTTCAACAAATTATTTGTTTAAATGAGATTTTTGTTAACTTTTCAAATGAACACAACTATTATATACTTATATAACTTATTACTTAATTACCGGTTTTTAACTTTTTTTGCTAATTATCTGTTTGTTTGGTACAATTGTGAGTCATTGATGCGACCAATAGATGACCAGGTATTCAATTTTTGAAAGACTGGTGTTTAAGTTATTGTAAAAATGTGTGAAAATATCAGATTTGAATCACCAGTTCTTTCAATAGTTGTTTCACTTCAAACAAAAGGATTAAAATTAATTAAATGTTATGTTTCTTATAAAACATATGCCTTTAATTTCTTTCAAATGCAATAATTGTGTCGAAAACTCAGGGATTATATGAAGTTTTGACAAATTATCACAGATTTTAGTTTTTGACTATAATTCCGATGCGATTATCTTTTGAGAGAAATTAACTTTAATTTAAAAATCAAAATCAAATCAAAATATATTCAGTGATATCTTAACTTAATATTGAATTCTCTAAAATCATTCTAAAATAAAAAAATTACCTAAACTTCTAAACTAGCACAATATTTCAAGTTATAAAAATTGTTATAAATATTTGGAAATTCTTCAAATTCTAGTCTTTATTTTAATATTTCCCAAAACTTTTTAAATATGAATCAAAATATCATTTTTTTATAAACAAATGTTTGTCTGAAGAAAATGAGTTTAGAATTTAATTGATAACAAATACATTAACGATAACAAGGTTGTTTACCAATATAAAATCATTACATTAATGGTGTAAATAAGTTTAGATAAATATTAAATTGAAACTAATTTTCAGTTTTATTCAGACATTCAATCGTTTTATATATCAGAGAATAAAATCAAAAGATTGTATAAATCAGAGCTTAAATGAATCAAAAATTGAATCTTTTTTGAAGAACAAATAATTAAGGATTTGTTTAAAAGTATTCACCGTTTGATTAATTATGACTAAATCGATGTAAATATTTATCCAAGAACACTTGAAAACTGAACTTATATATAGAATTAGGTTAGATATGAGCCGTTATTACAGAAGATATTTGTATAAATCCAAACAAAAATAAGTTTGACATCAAAAACAAGTAAACGACAACTTTTTGATACCAAAAAAATATTTTACGACTTTTTTCAATGCATTTGTTTGAATAATTAGCAATTCTTACAGTTATTCTAAAATTAAGTTTATTTAGTGCCAAATCAAACAAAATTGGAAACATTTGCCAATAAATTGAGGGATAAATTTTAATATTTATCCATTAATTAATTATAATGAATGAGAATAAGAAGTCTCTAAACCGTTTCATTAGTTTTTGCACTCGATTTTAAAAATAGACTCAATTTATAGATCAGATCAGTTGAGAGACATATAATGTTTATACTTTGGAAGAGCCGTCAAATAATCATTTTGTTATATTTAATTAAAAAAACGACAAACACTTAACTATTTCTTTACAAAAAATCTGTGATTTCACTGAATTTTAAAATCAAAGTAAAAGAATTTTTAAAATTTTTATTCGACGTTTTGAGACAAAATCAAAAACCTAGGATCAATTTATGAATTACTTGAATACCTGGTCATTGTTTATCGCATATTGCAATTACTGAAAGTATCAAGACTAAAACTTAATTTATATATTCTATTAACTAATATTCTATAATAACTTCGAAATTGTTTTTATATTTGAGACTCAATTTTTAAAATTTTTATAAAAAATTTGAGGCATATCTTAAGTGCCAGTAATTAAGAATTACTCGTATTTTAAATATAACTAAAATTTTACTTAAAATCAATTTCCTATAAATTAAAGATTTTATAAAATGGTTTAACTATATATTAAAAATTAATGAAAACATTTCAACAAATAATTACTTAAATTAAAACTTTT
This sequence comes from Galumnidae sp. Gr-Ori-00277, assembly GCA_034700165.1. NCBI lineage: Eukaryota > Metazoa > Arthropoda > Arachnida > Sarcoptiformes > Galumnidae > Galumnidae sp. Gr-Ori-00277. Next base: position 14,298 of record JAQIXI010000467.1, read on the forward strand.
AATGAAAAATGTTTGTTAGAATTGTTTAGTTTAAGATCGGAAGCCCTAATCTTACTTGATCAATGATCATAAAGCAGCTTGGTCATAATTGATTTCTGTTCTGAACATTTTCATCGCTCATATTTGCATTTGTTTTTATTTATTTTCAAATTAAATAAACATTTTATCGATTATTTTGTAACAAAAAATTGTTTTTAATTCTTTTAAATCTAAAATAAACTATAGTTTAATTGAAAATATATTATAATTTTAAATAAAATATTTTCAAAAATTGGCCCAAAATATAATTTTTCTTACTTTTTTTCAATTTATTTCAATTCTATAGTTTATATATCCTTTGAAAAGTTGTCGAAAGACTTAAAAAGGTATTTAAATTTTATTAATGTTTCTGAAAATTATAAAATTTGAATTTCAAATATAGCCGACTGAATAAACAAGGGCAGTTTGAACAAATATCTATTTCCATTTCAATTAAAAATGTTAACTCATTATATTATAAACTTTTGGTAAAACATTACTTTAAGGAAATCCTTTCCTTACTCTTTGAGTATTCAAAAGATATAATTATTATTAATTAATTGAATCAAATTATCTACAATTTTAGTCATATTTTTTATTTTCTAAAAGTTAGAATAAATTCATTACAATTACTATAAATACAAATATACGAATATAACAAACTCATATTACTCTAGGTCTCGCAGTTTAAAGGGTACAGCGTTGGACAATAAAAAAGATCATTTCATAGTAGGTATGAAATGGTAATAATCTCTTAAATAATTAATTAGTGTTGAAACAAATATCATTAATTTGTTTGAAAAATTATCTTTTCTTCAAAATTTGTTTCAACACTTAAGTGCTAACAATATCTGATTCATTAAAATAATTATTTTAGAATCACTTTACAATGCAAAGTGTTTACTCTGTAATTAACTATCATGATACATTAAAGTGTCCATGCTCATGCTACAACATTTCTGATCAGATTGTGTTGAGAATGGACATAACATCAAAAGCAAAATTTCCAATTTTTTTGTTAGTTTTAAGGCAAAAACAATAAAAATTATTTAAAAATAGCATAAAATACTTAAAATAGTCTCAAATACTTAAAAACAACGAAAATATCATTTTTAGCACATTTTGAAATATAGAAACCCTTCAAAAGCCTCCATTGAATGGAAACCTTTGGTGATCCCTGCTTTTAATATCAATGTTTTTTCCTTAAAGATTGTTTACTTTTATTATTATTATTTCAAAGAATAAATTTCTTTTTTTCCGATAAATTTACTCAAATCGTTGAAAACAAATTCATAAATTATTCTGATTTTTCCATTTCTGAGTTATTATTAATTCATTTAATATTAATTTTCAATTAACTGATAATTTTTATTTTATGACCAAAATATCAGATTTGAAGACATTTATTGTAAATTCGATTAAAGTTTGTAAATCATTTATTGACAACATTTGAATAAAATTATCGCTTGTTTTTAATAAATGATAAGAATCTTATAAAAAGATTAATAAAAACTAACAATATTTTGTATTCGAGTCGATAGAGGACAGCATAAATAGCAGTTCTTTTTAGTATAACTTAACAAAAGAATATTCTTTACATTTCCTTAAATTTAATTCAAGTTTTTCGTGAGTTTTCGCAATAAAAAAAATACATTAAATTCAAATGAGTTATACAACGGCTGTAATTACCGCTGTTTTGCAATAAATGGTTAAATGATTTGTTATATTAATTTTATTTTCAAATAAATATACTACAAAAATAAATGTAATGTTCAGCGTTTGTGCCTTGATGCTTTTTACATAAATGCTTAAAAATGACAAAAAATGTTTTATAACAATTTTATAAAAAACATGATTTTAAAAAACAATACTAAAGATATTAAAGTATAATATAATAAAATTGCAATTTTTATAAATAAAATGTCATCAAATGGTTCGTCAAATTTAATTGATTGAGAAAACGTTGAGATAATGAGTGCTGACTAATGTCATCCATTCAAAGGTTGGCAATGAGTTGATTTCCAATTACTTCTAATGAAAAGATTTATGTTTTAGTATTTTTATTCAGTTGAGGTCAGCCCTAAACAACCTTTAAAACAGTGTTCGACTGGAAATCTGTTGAAACTTAAAAACATATTTTGTATATAAATGTTGTTTTTCTCTTTAATATATTATCAGTCATCAGATGCCAACTCTGTCTTCATTTTGTGGTTATTTTTAAAATTAAGTTCCAATTTCTTACATAAAAATCATTTAACGAAATGTAAAATTTGTGTCACATATTATAGATATGATTAATGTTTGTAAATCGTGAGCCAAATCCTAACTCATTTATACTTTTTTTTTAAACACATGAGAGGGAAAGGGACAGGGAGGTAGAGAGAGGGAGAGGGATAGAGGGAGGGGGAGAGAGAGGGAGAGAGGGGAGAGAGGGGAGAGAGAGAGAGATTGTGATCAATATTTGAAAGCGTGGCTAACATTACATTACATAACATCTAATATAATGGAGTGAATGAAGAATATCGACAAAAGAATTGTTGCACAGAACTGCACATTTGCACAACTGAAAAGGGAGTGGTTGTGCTCGACTAAAAGCTGTACTCTTGAGCCAACAATAAATACCTCACTATTTTCTATCAGTATTCCGCACATCCCTAGAGTTGCGGCGAAATATCAAATGAACAGTTGATAGACAAAAGTCTTTTGGAGTCTTTTGAAACACATATTCTTTTATTGATTAAAACATTCATTCATTCATTCATTGATTCGGTGGAAAACTTGCATTAATGACATGTGGTTTGAATGTTGTCATAGATTCTCAAAAAATAAATTCCCTGAAAGTGTGCGCAAACATTTTGAGCCTTAAATACTCTAATCTATAAATTAAGAGATTTATATATTTTCATAAAATATCGCAAAAATTTTGAGCTCTTATTTAATAAATTATTCATTTTTGGTTCGAATACCAGTCGATTGAGAAATAGAGTGAAAAATTTGTATGAATTCAAAAAAAGCCGTTTATGTTATGAGTTGTGCGAATGTGAAGTGTGACTGAGTTCTGGCGTTTCTGAAAGAATGTGTTTGTGAACATCTGAGCTGCCAGTGAACGATGTGAACATTGAGAGCCAACACATTGAGTAATCAACATTGAACACTGAACACTGAACACTGAACATGTTGAGTTAGTTTTATTATGATTGTGTCATCATTGATGACATGAGCGCTGCTTATTTGCTTTGCGTGTCGTATATGTGCCTAAGCTTCAGCCACAAGTCTCTCCAATCTTCTTAAAAGAGACACATTCACTTATTCTGTGCTGTTAAAACCTGGAAAAACAAAACTACCGTTCCTTATGCCGATCCAATTGTATGGAAATTGTGGTGAAATTCGTTTTCTAAATTGTATTCTGCAAACCCTCACAATTGTAGACCACTATTGCATTCGAGTCAAGAATATTCAGTCTATGAGTACTTGTTTTCACATTTTTTAAGTCACAAATCAAAAAGAATATAATTGGAAAAAACAAAAAATAGTAAGTTTACTTTAAGTTACCTTACTCATATTTTCTAACTTGTCTGATGTTTCCATTTATTTGTTAATCATTTATGTCTAACATTTGGTCGACAAAACATTTGTCAGACAAGAATTAATTCATTAAATACTTTAAATGAAATTAATTTGTTTGGATTCATATCTACTTATATATGACAGGAGTTTATATCAGTTTATATCAGCGTTTAGAGAGTGTAGAGATCAGAACAGATGACTCTCGACTGACGACAAAACTTTATTATTATTTATTAAATGTTATAACTGTAAGGATTGTAACATAAAACTAATGCAATGTTTTCTTATATAAATCAGAGCTCTGGTTATGAGTTCTCAAACATTGAGAGACAAAGTGTTTGAAAACTGGTTTTGAGGGCAGAAAAGGCGAAACAATTGCATAAATAACAATCGATTGGTTTGTTTTGTGTTTGGCTTCTGACGAGTTTTGATCTTTAGTTGGCCTCTCATATAAAGCTGAACACATTGTAGGCTTACAGTTGGCTTCACTATATTTATTGGGATCGGGTGTTCTCTATGCAAACATTTGCTCTTTCGCCACATTTATTCCGGCATAAAATGGCGATTTTGCGCTCGTTTTCTTTCCTTATATCAATTTTATTGGTCGATTGTGAGCTCACCTTTTTTGCCATAACAACTTCTTTATACTTAAGTTTGATTCTCCCATTGAGACGTTTGACTTACCTTTGCTTCGCTCCTATTTATTGCGCTCTTTATACAACTTTCTATTATTATCTCTCGATTCTGAATAACTATATTATGTTTACTCCAATTCTATATATTAGACAATAATTGTTTGACTAATAAAAGGAGCGAAAAGTTATTTGTCTCTCATTTAGACTTTAATCGTTTGATTTAAGTGTTTTCAATGAAAACATCTCTAATTTCGCATAAATTTATGTTTATTTAATTGAATGTATGCTTAAAAACAGTCAAAATTATGAATTGTTTGAAATTTGAGATAAAATAGTAATTTGAATGATTACACGTCGAGTAAAACTAATATAAGTATAAATCAAATCAAATAAAATTAAGTCACTTCTTATCCTTTTAGGGAGAGTTAGGGAGAGATAGTAAGAAAAGTTTAGTTTAGTTCAGTTTAATTCTGTTCGACATTCCATTTGAGTGATAATTATATCAAAATATAAGTACTTTTGATAGGCCTTCACAGCAAACAGTTTTACGTATATTTTTTTTATTCTGTTCTCCAATTTTTTTTATAGATTTCTTATTGTCACTCACATGCAGTCACATCAGACACAACACCAGCACAGCCTCATATCAGTCACCTCAAACACTGACACTAGCCTTGGCTAAAATGAATTTATTATTTTAACGAATAATATCGGCATTAATTCTGTGCTCACAAACAATTTTATCGTCAAATTGAATATGAAATTATACCATAATTATAGTACTGGAGCTCAACCATTACTTTTGTTCTGAGCTCTACTCTACTATCAAAACAAATATTAACTTATTATCAGTTTTTGATATTTATAATGAAAATCAAGTGAATCCATGTTATGGTTATTCTGTGTGAAACTCGTTATTGTTAGCGATGTTATTTAAATTGTGATGACTATGGGGTGCACTCCAAGCAGTCAAAACAGTGATCAGACTGGACTGGCCTACGGAACCAACAGTGCCAACAATATGCCCGCTGCCAATCAACACCGTGACAATAACCGGAGGACATCCATCGAAATGAACGGATCACATAAAGACACCAGAGATCCATTGGTCAGTCATTTCTTTTATTTCTAGGATTTATCTCTAATTTAATTACAATTTTAGTCACAATTATATATTGTTTGTGGTATTTATAGTATAATCCGAGTCATTTTATGAATATTAAATGTGATTTAATTTAATTTATTCATTAATACCGAAAACACTTTTACTCCTAATTGTTATTAAGCGCTAAAACATTGCGTATTTCGGTTCCGAATAATGACTTTTACAGATGAGTCACATTAGACACACATTTTTGCATTTTTTCATCATTTCTTTAATATTTATTAGACGTGAATATTCTCTTTGGGCTCTTCTCTGCTCTTTAATGTTTAGACATTTTAGCCTTCATTTGCATTTAAGTTAAAATTGAGAAGTGGGAGGATGAGCAAGAAAGAGCCAAGGATTAACCATGCTCATTTCTATTATTAAAACTTTTATGACATTCGGAAGTATACAATTGCTATGAAAACACAAATTTCAAACTGAAACTAAATAATAATAATAATGAGATACAAAGAGCACTTCCTATTTTGCACACCACTAATGCTCTGCTTATCATAAAGTTTTGGCCCTAAACTATATGAAACATATGATGATTTGATCTAGATTATAATCTAGATTATGATCCTATGATTTCAAAGTTCAAAACTAAATTATTCCGAAAAGAAAGTTGTGTTAACTGAGTCGTGATCTCATATACAGTCAATAAATATCTGTTGAGGAATAGGTTTGAAGGCATTCCTAATTTGAATGGTTTGCAGGTAAGCGAAGCAAAAATGCAAAATATATGGGGAGTACTTCGGATGACAGTCCAAATGTTTGAATTCTTAATAAATGCTGACTCAATGTTCATATGTTTAGAATTTTAGTTTTTCTCTAATGGTTTGCATTTTTTCCTTTCAATTTAAAATATGCTCGAAAGCATTCACACCATCAGCTCTTATCAAAGTTCTGTCTGTCATTAAAATTAATAATTTCTTTCAACCTCTGACTGTCGTTCACTTCAATTATTCTTATTTTTATAAACATTTTATTGAAAGGAGTTTTGTTTAATCATTTTCTGGAAAAATGCTCTTTATATTAATGAATGTTATGATGAGAATTGTCATTATCTCGATATTATTTTTAATTAAAATCCTCGATATATATATCATATGTTGAATGAAATCTTAGTTCAACTTATTTTGATTAAACTTTTCTATTATTTCGATCGAATGAATGCAAACAATTGACGTCAATATTCTTAAAAAGTTGCGATTAATAGCAAACTTTGAAATATGAGTCCTATCTTTTTGTGAGCATTACTTTCAAAAAAATCATTTAATTATAATTTCCTCAAAAAAAGAGTTGTTTTATGTATTTGTATTTAAATTTACTTGAATAAAAAAAACTCTATCCCTTCCAATCAATTAATTGGTGCTTAAATTAATGAGGAGAGAGAGGGAGGGATGGAGAGAGAGAGAGAGAGAGAGAGGGAGAGAGAGAGAGGGAGAGGGAGGGAGAGAGAGAGAGAGAGAGAGAGAGAGAGAGAGTACGTGACTCTTTTGATGATTTTTTGCTACAATAAGCGATGATTATTGAGATATCGATCGATGGGTTGACGAAAACCGAGATTTGAGTCGTAAATCTTTTATGGTATCACTTCTGGTGTTTTATCAAAACAATATTTAGAAAAATAAATATTAAAATCATCTGATTATTAATAAAAGAGAAATAGTTGTTTAACATTTAATTAAATTACAAATGAGTTATCTCTGATTTCATTGTTTTAACTTTAAATTATTCATTGCTTTTCTTCGTAAAAATATAATAAAAATTTGTGTGAAATTTGAATATTTCATACATTCGTTTCAAACATATAATTAAATTTATTGATCCCTTCTTTTACATAATTATCAAATATTCAGAGAAAGACTACTATTAAAATAATTACGTTTTTTTGTGATAAATTCTCATTTTTCAGAGAAAAATGTGATTTATTTCTGAGATTTTCTCAGATTATTTTTATCAGAATTTGTTTTGAGTAATACTTCTTTATTTTCATAAATACATAAATCACTTCTCAAATGCCATAAAATATAAAAACTAATATTTATTGAAATAGAATTTATGGTATATTTTTCAATCGATTGTAAACAAAAAAATATATTATTTTAAATATAATTCAATTGTTTTTTAATTTTCAACTTTAAATGATTTATAGCCGACTCTTAAAATCTTTAATCTAAAAATTCCTTCCGAAGGATGTGATGAATACGATATCATTGATATCATTGATATATGACTACAATAATGTTTGAAATCAATTTATGTCACAACTTATGAGTTCGTCTCCTAAAGGGTGAACACATTTATTAAGGAATTAATCCTCCATTTTTCAGATCATTGATTTCAACTCTTGAAGACTAATTTCGCCCTCAATTTATTCCTTAATTTCTAATTAATTAAGGCTTTGACTAAAATATTTGTTTTTACTGTTTTTTATTAAATGTTAATTTAATTAATTTATAAAATACTGTTTCTAATAAGCTTTAATTCAAATTGAATTTTAATCGAATAAATAAAATAATTAATATCGAAAACAATAGATTATTTTGATTGTTCTAGCTCAATTTATTCAATTTAAGCATAATATCGATCATTTAATCCAAGATCTAATGGTGACCTTTTATTCTATTGAAAGGTTCAGATGTGGTCACTCTAGTCTAATGATTGTGAATGGAGTTTGTGATCGGAGTAATGAGTCCGACAGTAGTTTGTTATCGAATACTAATCCAAGGAATCAAATGTTTGAAGGATTTTGTTCTTTGATTACAACACAATTGACTTCAAAGACATAATTTTAATGTTAGAATGAATTTCATTAAATATGAATGAATTGAGAACTTCTCTCATATTTAATGATTATTTTATGCTTTTATTATTTGATTTATAGCTTTAATATTTGTATCCTTTCGTCACCATTTGTTTCGTCAATGGATTTGATACGAAAAAATAAATTATTATCGATTAGGATATAAGTATTACAAAACGAATCGATTGTGTTTTGTTGAGCACAGCATCCAATTTCTCTCAAACAAAGAGAATTCTCTCCAATAAGAGTCGACATAAAACTACTTTATTAATGAATCCTTCAAACAAAACATAAATAAAATATAAAATCCGAATCAAACATATATATGAAACTAAAGATTCTTTTCCAAATCTTAGCCAATATTAGCCCTAGATCATTACATATTTTTTATAGGATATCATCAAAAATATCCAAAAATGACCTAAAATTTCAAATTCTGTAATTTATATTTTCTTTAGATATGAGTAAAAATAAATCCCTTTTGAGATAATGCTTTTATCGGCCATTTTTTTGAAAAATTATGGACTTCAAGGTTTGACTTCATTTCGATCATATAATCATTATTTTTCGAAGACTTTAAAAGAGTAGTTTTTCTTTAGAATCGATAATAAATGAATAAAAATCAGAGTTTATTATTTAGGATAGAAATTTTTAAAGTGTGCGCTTGAAAATATAAGCGAGTAAAAATTATACCCAGAAATAATGTTAAAA